>PVJH01016979.1:0-49016 GCA_004026705.1 Nesogale talazaci
ACTGTCCCTTGAGCACACAGTGTTGAAATGCCACCGTAGAAATGCCCTGAGTCCCACCAGAGGCAGTGATGCCCACACAAAAAAAAAAGAAATGCCCTGAGTCTGTGGCTCGGCGACCCTCCTCCCCTCCCCCCCAAAGGCACCCCCTCTCTTCTCAGCAGAGTTGAGCCTGGTTAATGCTCGGATGACAGGAAGCTCTGGGCTGGAGCAGGGGATTGGGGGGGGGGGGGGGCTGCGCGGGAAATACACAGGGACACACACCTACCTCGGTCTCGCCTGCCCGGCTACGGGGCAAGTATCTTGTCACTTCCCCCTCCTCGATAACCACGTGGTGTGACCTGGGAGGTGGAGGCTCAGTTGTACAAGCCTGGGGAAGAATGCTCCGTCCCCCTGAGGATGACCACGAAGACCGCTTGAGAGTAAAGTTCTCTCCCCCCACCCCTCCCCACTCCCCACAGGGTACGGCATCCCCGAAAGAGTTTTACGCCAAGAACTCCCGGTGGACAGAAGGGCTTATCTCTGCCTCCAAAGCGGTGGGCTGGGGAGCCACCATGATGGTGTAAGTGTGGCCCCGGCCCAAGGCTCCTTGTCCCCAGCCACCCTGCCCCCGTCCCAGAGGAGAGGAGAGTGCATACCCCCTAAGCAGTGCACTGTGCGCCTGGGAAGTGCCCCCACTCAAGGAGTCCTCGGAGAAGACTGGGTTTCTGGGGCAACACCCGGGCAAGGCTGAGGGACACCCCTCCCTTTTTCGGCCGGTGGGCTCGAAGTGGGGTCAGCAGGCCAACCGTGGGGCTGTTGGTGACATCTTGTCCTTTCCCGGCCCTCAGGGATGCTGCCGACCTGGTGGTCCAGGGCAAAGGGAAGTTTGAGGAGCTGATGGTGTGTTCCCACGAGATCGCGGCCAGCACCGCCCAGCTGGTGGCTGCATCCAAGGTAAGGGCCCTCTTGGGCCTGTCGAGATCGGAGACTTCCGCACTTGGGAGCTGGCCCGCCAAACAGGCCTTGTATCCAGGGGCCAGCTACGAAAAGTTCTGCCCCGCGAGACTCCCACACTGTTCCCCCTCCAAAAACCTCCCATCAGTCTCCACTGTCCACTTGACCCCCTGTGTGAGTCCGGGTAGATTCGAGAAACATCCATAAACGTGCATATGTGCATAAGAAAGAGGTTTGTTTATATACAAGAGCAATTAAACATTGAGTAAACATCCCATCCCAGTCCAGTCCAAGGTCTCAAAATCCGATATTAGCCCATATGTCCGATACCAACCTGTGAGTCCTCTTCAGACTCACGAAGCACATGCAGCGACACCAGAACAATCACAGACCAGTGGGTGCAGAGTCTTGTGTATCCAGTGGCGGCAGAAGCATCTCAGCGCTGGCAGGGGTCTCCCCATGGCTCCTCCAGTTTCCAGGGCTCAGGGTCTATCAGCATGCAGCCAGGTATCCTGCCAGCTGCAGTGTCTCCCAGGGAGTAAGATGAGATCGTGTCTCCTGCCTCCAAGAAGGAATAACCATATTTCCCAGAATTCTCAAGAGAAGGCCACGCCCACACAGAGGTCTCATTGGCTATCTCCAGATTGACAGGCTAGACTCCACCCCTACACTCTCAATCCTCAAATGGACACCAGCTAGCTTAGATGACGGCCACTCCCCCACCCCCCACAAGCCCCTCCTTGCTCCCCTGGGTGGTTGCTGGTCTCTGGTTGGCCATCCCGGCCTTCAGGAAGCCGGGAGTCCAATGGACGGAGTTTCCAGCATGGCTCTGGAAATTCCTCGGCCAACATCTGCCTCTCCTCAAGACTCTCCTGATCACCCCCCACCCCTCCACACACACCCCCAACACGCACACACCGGCTAATCTCATGCCGAACCTATAAGTTGGATCTTCTCGGGAGCCTCCCCCATCCCTCCTGGGGGCCCCAATTCTGCCTCCACAGTCGGAACTATTTAGCCGAACGTCCCCACCTCACAGCCTGCGTCACCATCGCAGAGAGACACACTCAAAAGCAGAAACCGCCTAAGGGCAGGTGAGCGTGTGGCCTGACAAGGCCTGGGCCGGGGCAGACATGCGGCAGAGTTACCCGGGAGTCTGCCAAGCAGGGACAAGGACGGCCCCGGAGGACACACGGCCTCTCCTGAACGCCGTCTCGAGCGCACAGGGACACCACGCGTGTGTCTGACCCCTACTTGCATGAGAAGACAAGAATAGGCCCGGAGGCCTTCCAAAAATTCGTGGGAAAATGCCACCGCTATCTTTTCGCTCTGTTCTGCCCTGAGCCTTTTGGGATCATCGTCTATCCACCGAGAGAGGACACGTTTGCGGGTGCGGGGGATGGAGAGTCCTTCCCCTGATCATCTCTACTTGTTAGTTTGGGTGCGGGAAAGAGGCAGCAGCACTCTGAGGGAGGTGGGGGTACAGGGAGCACACCCCCACCAAAGTAAATAATGCTGCTAAGAAGTGCCCCCAGAGAAGGTCGTTTGTGCTAAAACATATGCCATCATTTGGCAATACACTGAAAAGAAGCCAACTGCATGGTCACATAGGTATCTGCCTAGACAGGTATGTAGGAGCAGGTACAGGTATATACTTATGTATGCACAGAAGACTCTGTGTACACTGTGTGTATAGACTGGCAGGTGTGCACACACACATTCCTAAAGCGCACAGTTAACAGATACTTGTCAAGGCTTAACCAAACACCTGGGGAGACTGGTTTTCCGAGTTGGAAGGCCCAGGACCTCAGCCCTATGGGACAAGTCGGCCCATTGACACAGTCTAGTTCCCAGAGTTCATCTTCTGCGTCCCAGTGAGGTGGTGTGCCCAGGGTCTTCAGGAGCCGAAGAGAGAGAAGGAGGTCAAGGTGTCAGAGGAGAAACTAATCTGGAGAGCTAAGAACCTACGGGAGACCAGAAGAACTAGCTGGTGCCCAGCTCCCACCACCATGGCTCCCCCAGGGGCCACAGTGGACGGAACCTGATGGAAAGGGAGGAAAAGGTGAAGCAGATTCTTCTTTTTTTTTGGGGGGGGGGCGCGCATCACTGCCCCCTGGTGGGAGTAGGAAGCCCAGCCTTGATCCTGGAGCGCTGCTGCTGGATTTGAACCATCAACCCTGTGGGCCGCAGTCCCGCACACAACCACTGTGCCACCGGGGCGCAGCCCGAAGCAGATTCTTAAAATGATCTGAAACTGGAGAACTTCCGGAGACTCCCGCCCTGAGGGTCACCGTAAACCAGCGATTCTCAACCTTCCTCGTGCTCTGACCCTTTCATACAGTTCCTCAGGATGTGGTGACCCCTCCCCCCCAGCCATAAACTTACTTTTACTGCTACTTCATCACTCTCATTTTGTTACTGTGATGAACCGTCACGTAAATAGCTGATTGACAGGATGTATTTTCTTTTTTTGGGGGGGAGGGTGCGCATCACTGCCCCCTGGGGGTCGTGGGAGCTACCCAGTGCTGCTGCTAAGAGTCGCCGCTGGATTTGAAGCGCCAAGCCCGCGGGCCGCAGTCCCACACTCAACCACGTACGCCACCGGGGCTCAGCCCCTAAGCAGGATGTATTTTCATTGCTACAAATTGAACATAATTAAAGCATAGTAACAAGTCACAAGACTGTAAATCACAACATACGTAATTACATATTACGACATATTTCTAATGACAAATTAATGAAATTTTGTCTGGAAGCATGGTGTAGCATGGGTAACAGTCTTAACTGTAACAGTAAACTCCATTGCTACATTTTGCAACAGCATGCATAAAACACCAACTAAAGTGCAAAGGTTGGCTGAGCCTCAGTGGCGCAGTGGTTGTGCGCGGGACTGCGGCCCACTAGGATGGAGGTTCAATTCCAGCTCCACGGAGCAAAGGCTGAGCCTACTACTACTACCACCACCAGGGCAGTGATGCCTAAAAAAAAAAAAATAATAAAATAAAATAAATAAAATAAAAAAAAATAAAGTGCAAAGGTTGAGATAGCTTCTTTTTCACCAAATCAGTGTATCTGCATGTGGGCAGACCCCCGCCCCCCGGAAATGGATAGAGGGGCAGTGTCTCGGTTCCTAAGAGCAGCGAAAATAGGCGTTTTCCGATGGTCTTCGGTGACTCCTGTGAAAGGGTCCCTTGACCCCCTCAAAGGAGTCGCGACCCACAGGTTGAGAACCGCTGCTTCAAACCTTGGAGCAAAACAACCCCAAGATCCCCTCGTCATGGCCCCAAAAGAGTAGACCCTGAAGGCTTCCACCTGCAAAGGGGGCGCGCTCTTAAGAAGCCGTCTCCAGGAAGCCACCGGTCCACGGTTCTTAGGGTGCCCAGATGAGACGCTAAAGGGAGGGGAGCAAGAGAAGACCAGAGGACAGGAGAGTGCGGGCACATTAGAGGCAACTGTACCACACGTCCCTGAACGGCTAAATTTCTAAACCCATAAACCTAAACCTTCACAGAAAATACATTGTGTTATTTTGATGAGCAAGCCACAGTGTGGCTTGACCGCACCAGAACTAAGGCGGGAGCCGACATGTGCCAGCTTGGAGAAGCTGGTCGGTGGCGGCAGTGGACCACGCCGTGTCGGGAGCCGGCAGACCAGCCTCGCCGCTGCCGCCATCCTGGTGGCTCTCCCCGTGTGGGCTGACCCCAAACCTGCTTTGTCCCGACAGGTGAAAGCTGACAAGGACAGCCCAAACCTGGCCCAGCTGCAGCTGGCCTCCCGCGGCGTGAACCAGGCCACCGCTGGGGTGGTGGCCTCCACCATCTCGGGCAAATCACAGATTGAGGAGACAGGTAGCCTTTCTGAAGCCGCCGGGCTTCTCCTCCAGACCCATCGGGCATTGCTGCCCCAGCCCTCCCCACCCCTGGTCCGAATGCCCCCCGGTGTTGTTTCTAAAGCCTTTGTTTGCTCTCTCTCCCCTGCCTCGATGCCTGCTCTCTTACCAGGTGGGAAGCCACGTGAGTACGCTGCTTGTCCCCCCACGGGCCGCCCTCAGGGCTTTTCCTTTGAGGTGTTGCTGCCTTCAAAGGCGGGGCTGCCCCCTGGGGAGATCTGCTGCTGTCCACGGTGTCTTCGCAGCACCTTCTGCGATTCCCTTCACGTGACGTGCTCAGACAGACAAGACCCCGACCAGTGTCTCAGCGGGACATGGGCACGGGCCAGCTCTCTGGCAGGCATCGGCGAAGGGTGTTAGGTGACGGGGTTTCCTCACTTCTCGTTGCAGACAGCATGGACTTCTCCAGCCTGACACTGACCCAGATCAAGCGCCAAGAGATGGATTCCCAGGTAGGCACGCCATCTCTCAAGTTCTGGTCTGTCTCTCGTGCTTGAGACGTCGTCCACGGAAGAGCATCCCCAGGCCGGCGCCCCATCTGTACGCACGCTGGTCTCGCACACTAGACAGGGCTTTAGACTACGCTGATGGTTTCCGTGGAGGCAAGAGGCGCAGGTGCACCTGCTAGCCCATGCAGGGGCGCGCGTGTTGCTGGAAGGACCCGGGGAGCTGGAGAGCAGGGATCAGTCAGGATCAGACTTTAGCCCCTGCCCTTCGTCTTGCACGGGTGTTCCTATAAACGTCATTACCCATCTCCTGATTTGGGGGAACCAGAGGATGGCATATCACATTCCTGCTCAAAACCTCTAAGTGGGTCCTGTGTGCATCCGGTGGAGAAACAAAGCCAGGGAGACTCGTGTGTGTATAAGAAAGAGCTTTACATACAAGAACAATTGATTTTTTTTTTGTTTGTTTTGGGGGGGGCATCACTGCCCTCAGGTGGTGGGAGCAGGAGGCCCAGCCTTTGCTCCGTGGAGCTGGAATCGAACCTCCATCCCAGTGGGCCGCAGTCCCGCGCACAACCACTACACCACCGGGGCTCAGCCCAAGAACAATTGAATATTAAGAAAACGCAACAGTCCAGTCCATATCTAGTCCATGAGTCCACGATCAACCCTTATGTCCAATACCAACCTAGAAAGTCCTCTGCAGATTTACTAAACACCTGCAACAAACGCAGGAAGGTCACAGGCCAGTGGGTGGAAAGTCTTGCGGATCCAGCGGCGGCGGAAGCATCTCAGCGCTGGTGGGGGGTGGGGGTGGGGGTGGGGGTCTTCACGTGGCTCTTCCAGCTCCAGGGCTCGAGCACAGCTCCACGTGGCTCCTCAGCTGCAATGTCCTCTAAGAAGTGAGCAGTGAGACCGGGTGTCTCCTGCCTCCCCGGGGAAGACAGGAGTTCCCAGAATCCTCAGCAGAAGGCCATGCCCACACAAAGGAAGACCTCATTTGGCTATGACCTGATTGACAGGATAGACTCCACCCCTTCGCTCTGAAGCCTCACCTTTGCGACAGATTATGGAACCCCCACGGGCCCTGTGCCCCCAGGATAGCATCCCCACTGCCCTCCGACCCACTGCGGGCCCGGGTGAGATGGCCCAGCCCAGTTCTCCATCTTCATGCCAGCCCTCTAGGCCTTTGGCTCCCCCAGCACCTGGCACTCCCTCCTGCCTCACCACCCTTGCTCCCCCGGTGCCGTCTTCCTGCACTCGCCCTTTCCTGGCCCACTGAACTGTTGGGGGCCTGCAGTCGGCAGTGGCTCAGATGTCCCTACCCACCCCCCCCCAACCACCCCCCGTCGCCTCTTCTGACCACCCTGGATCGTGTCTCAAGCCGCTGCATCGTCTTCCTGACCACTGAGCCAATCCTCGTTCAGACGTGTGTCTTTGCCCTTCGCACGTGACCAGGGATCTTAGCCTGGCCAACCTGGGGGAGCGCCTGAGCCTCAGCAAAGAACCGGGGACCTTTCCCGTAGCAATAATAATTCAAGGTCGTAGTGATGCCTCGGAGATAAAGCACACGCCTACCGCCACCACTACCACCTCCTCCTCCTCTTCATCTAACTGGAGTTCTAGAGAACAGACTGAAGGGGAAGGAAACAGGTGCAGATGGTTCCACACTAGTGGGAGGGGGGGTGGGGTATTTGATTTATCAGGAGAGCCCCAGGTAAGTCCTAGGACCCCGAGACACTGCATCTGCAGGACAGCATCTGTTTCTAACAATGGCCACAGAGACAAAGGTAAGACCCCGCCCCCCCCCGGGGTGAGCGCAAGAACAGGCACAGAGGAGAGAATTGACGTGAAAAGCCTGGTCAGCCACGGCAGCTGGATGGACGAGGCAGATGTCATGGAGGAAAGGGGTTTAGTCAACACCGCATGGTTCTCTGCTCAAAAGGAATGCCCGTCTGGGCTGAGCCCCTCTGGCGTAGTGGTTGTGTGCGGGACTGCGGCCCAGAGGCTTGGCGGTTCAAATCCAGCAGCAGCTCTCCAAGAGCAAGGCTGGGTAGTTCCCACGACCACCAGAGGGCAGTGATGCCAAAAAAAACCCACAAAAAAACCCAAAAAGGAATGCCCGTCTCCTCTCCCCACAGGTCAGGGTGCTGGAACTAGAAACGAAATTGCAGAAGGAGCGTCAGAAGCTGGGAGAGCTTCGGAAGAAACACTATGAGCTGGCTGGTGTGGCAGAGGGCTGGGAAGAAGGTGAGTCCCGGAAAGGGAGCCGCAATCGGGGGGCCTCCGTGGAAGGGAGGATGTTTTGAGAACGATGCTGGCAGCAACTGTGCAAATGTGGTCTGCGTACAACTGATGTGTGTGTGGATCGTGCCAAGAGTTGTATGAGCCCCCAATAAAATGATTTTTTTTTTAAAAAAGGTGGGGAGGAACTGCAGCAGTGTGATGAGAGGAGACTCCTCCCATCACCCCACCCCATGCTTTGTTAGATAGGGAGGTCCCCCGGGTCAGGGAGGCCTCCCATCTCTGCTCATGACAGGCCTTCTCTGCAGTTTGTCTCTCAGCCTAACCTGGCAGAAGTGAGCAGGCGGGGGGGAGGGGGGGTTATTGAAAGCTCTCTGGTTGGCGTCCAGCATGGGCCAATAGGCCCCCTTCTCCTCCTCCCTCTCTGCCATTCCCCTGATGAATGAATAGCCGTCCATGGTGGCTTGGCATCTGGGCAGGGGAGTGAGGCCTCCCCGGCCCCGCAGGCCTCTCCTGTATCTGCCCGTTGGGTCCTTCGGCTTGGTCCTGACTGAGCCGGCCTGTGTTGGGGGAGCTCGGCCGACTCTGGGAACCAACCCGAGAGGCTACCTCTTCGCTTGTCTTGGGGAACAAAGGCTTCCGTTTTGGGGCGGGAGCGGGCACGGGTGCCTGTAAGCGGGACGCTGTGGGAGCCAAATCCTTGTCTCCTAGGAACAGAAGCCTCCCCGTCCACGCTGCAAGAATCGGTCGCCGAGAAAGAGTAGAACCAGCCAAGGCCCCGTGTGTCAGAGTGTGAGTCCTCACCGCTTCCCCTTCACACACCCCCACCCTCGCCCCCATGGGCTCTCCATTTCCCAGCCCAGGCCCTCTGGGTGACCTGAGAGTCCTGACCCTTCCGGGGACCGCCTCTCCGCAATAACACCCCTCCTTTCTCCATGTGGTCCCTGTGGCCACGAGCGAAGACCCCCAGCCCACCCCGCCTGCCTTATCCTGCCCACCCGGCCGGCCCTCTGCACCCCTGGTGGAGCTGCCTTGGAAGGGCTTGGGTGACGGGGTGATCCAGGGCACTTTCTCTTCTCTCCCCTCCTCAGACTTTTCTGTTTCTTCGTTTGCACAAACTCGCGAGCGTCGGAGAGCTGGTAGAATCCGAGCTAAGATCGCCCCCACTCCCACCCCCGGAAAGGTGCCCCGGCTCCAGACCAGCCGGCGGGCCCTGGCTGAGATGGCCACGGCGGACCAGCCCCCCCACACCCCGCTCTCGGCACTCGGCCCCCTGGATCCCCGCTGCTTCTGGTGACTGGTTGGGACTTTTCTTTTCACAGTTTGGTTTTTGAGAACTGCATCCACAGAGCCGACTCTTCCCCCCACACCCCCTGGCAAAAGAGTGCCCCCCGCCCCCAGAGTGCCCGACTGTCAGAGACCCTCCCCCGCTGCACCCCAGCAGTTCACGGTCACGGTGCTGCTCCGCCCTTCTCTTGGTGCTCCACATGGGTCTACACCACGCGTCCTGCTGAGGGGGTCAGGGCCGGCCAGGGGATCCCTCCCGCGGGGGTGGACGGAGCCGCTGTGCGGGACAAAAGGCAGGAGCCAGGCAGATAGCTCCTCTTGCTAAGGGTTAGAGCTAAGGGATGGGGGCAGGCAGGACTACAGAAGGAGAAGGTGGGGGGGGGGGGTTTGCACGGCGGGCCCTGGTCTCAGGGATTCCTTGGGACCAGGCTGGGAAGCTCGCAGACACTGGGGCAGAGCTGCTGAGATTAGCAAGAGGACTCACTCGGCCGCTTGTGCCCCGCACACCTGGCCCTAGAAGAGGGAGCCCACCTGAGATGGAGTCCCGGGTCCTTTCTTCAAAGGACTCGGCTCCCCCACCCACCCCCGCATCCTCTTGAACCCGGAGTAGATGAGTTCCACCGTCTACCTAATGCACAGACGTGGAAGGTCAGGCTGAACACACACGCGCACATGTTTGGCATGGTCCTGCGCCGTGTCTTACTGATCCTCTCCGGGGGAGACGCTCCCAGCACTGGGAACTGGAAGGATGCTGCCGCCGGCGCCGCCGCTGCTGACCCCGCCGCGCGGCCCCTTCAAGGCCAAGACGTAGAGTGTTGCAACCTGGCCCCTAAGCGGGCAGGTCAGGGCCAACACCGGCCTCAGGCCCCTGTGCCTCCCCTGATGGGCACAGAGGGCCGGATGAGTACAGGCCGCCTCCGGACGGGCAGGTGGCAGGCGGCACATCCCCTCCCCACGTTTAAGTGACCTTGCCATCGCCAGGCGACCCTGTCTTCCTTCTCCAGCGGTCGCAGCCCCCGGGGGGCCGGCGGCGCCCCCCCTCCCCCCGCAAAACCGTCCCCCTGGGGTGCGTTCGTCTACCCGACTGGTGGTGAGCCTCCTGTCCGATCGATCACTGTGAACCCCACACTCGCACACTCCCTCCCTCCCTCTTCCGAACCCAGCCCGCCTTCCGCCCGCCCCCGTGCAGCTCTCAACACAGTCTCACAGGAAAGACGGGGCTTGGGGACATCTCTCAGGAGACTCAGGAGGAGGGGGCCTCCGGCCCTGGCCTTGCCCCGCTCACTCGGAGCTCAGAGGCATTGTGGGTACGTCTCTGGCCCGGCGGTGCTGCTGAAATCCAGCCAAGTGTGCTCCCGGTGCAGCTTCACCCTCCCCAAGGGGGTGCCCCTCCAGCCTCGCCAGCAGCTGTGCTTCAGACCGCCCGTGGGGCGAGAGAGAAAGCCCATCTTTCTGGATCGGGTCAGATCAGATCCCATCCCTGGCTTCGTCACACTAAAAGTCCCTTCCGGGCCCTCGGAGAGCAGCGGGGCCACAGCCGCGTCACACAAGGACAGACCTGCCAGCTGTGGGGGCCCCACAGCATGCACAGTAGCTCCCAGGAGCTTGTGCCCCGAGCCGGTGATGGGTGCCAGAAGGACCCCTCTGGCTGCACAGAGCCTCTCCACCGTGAGCTCACCAGCTGTCCGCCACCCACCACCTTGGAGCATCACCAGCGACGGGCCCGGCGCGTGGCATGTCCCCAGGAGAGCGTGCGTGTGTGCGTGCATGCGTAGGCCGTGACAAGCCACAGGACACCCACGGGAGAATGGCCACGGACACAGGCAGCTGAGCCAGGCCTGCACCTGCACCTGCGACATTTTGCCTAATGCAGGGCCCGAGACTGAGCCCCAAGGAAGGAAACAGCGAGTGCCTGCCTGCGTGCCTGGGATTCCCACCCATGTGCTTGTCCACGGCAGAAGCCCCAGAAGCTTCAAGGAGACTGGGGCGGTCTGCTGAGTCCGCTGCCCAGAGCCCTGAAGAGGAGCCCTGATCCCAGGGGCCGGGACATCCAGGGGTCTTCTGGAGCATCCGTGTTTTCTGGGGATACGTGCAGCTGCACAGGGGCGGGAGCCTTCGTCAGGTTAGGGTGCTTGGACCTCCAGCCCGTCCCCCCAGCGGAGCTGGTCCTAAGGCGACCCTCGGCAGCTCTCCAGCCTCTGGTCCAGAGAGGTCTGCTGACCCCGCTTTGCCCCGTCCATCGTGACTGGCAAGTTTCTCGACCCCTTCCACCACTGCCGGCGCTGCCGCCTGTCCACACACTCTTGAAAATCCTGTCTGCGGGGGAAGGAAGCCTTGAGTGAGTTCCAGCATCGGGCTTCCCAAAGCCGGGCAGCCTTTGCCTACTCTGCCACCAGCCTTGGGCCCCCGGGGCCGGGCTGTGCCCCCCACCCCACCCCGAGCACCTGCACGGGGAACCTGCCAGCCCAGCCACGAGCACCGCAAAGCCTGCCCACCCTGGGCCACCCCCACCTCTCAGGGCCCAGCCCGCCTCGTCCCCCGGGGACCGAGCATTGGGAACAGCTGGGTCGGTGAAGCGGAGTCCAATCCTGAGCGGGGTTCCCCGGACACGTCTCTTCAGGTGACTCTCAACTACCTCAGGTGTGGAGGCCCGAAATGAAGCTGGTTTCCCACCCACGGGGAGACATGGAGGAGGGGCGGTCACCCAATGGTTTCAAACTTCAAACAGCCCTCAGACCTGGAGGTGTGTGTGTTGGGGGGGGGTGGGGGGGTGGGCGGGGTTCGTTCCAGTTCTGACCTGTCCCCCACTTGGCCCTTAGAGACGGCTTCATTTCTCACGGAGTGCCTACCTTCCCAGGGCAGGCAGCCACCGGCTTTCTGTTTTATTACGGGATTAAGATCTTGATTTGTATGGTACATCGCATCTGTGTTTTCAAGTTTTCAATAAATAGACCCACCTGGCCCCAGAGAGGCATGCTCACTAACGAGCCAAGGCGGCGTGGGGGTGAGGGTGGCAGCGAAAAGCCGGCAGGGGGACCCCGAAACCCCCCTTCAGCCCGGTGACTGTGGGAACCGACCTCGAAGTTTTCTGGGCAGGTCGACTGCCGTCACGTCTAGCACGCGGCGCATCAGGTCAGAACAGCTGACAGAGCCTTTGGCCAAAAAGGCCGGAGAACCAGGAAACCCAGGGATGGGGTGTGGGCATGCAGCTGCCCAGCGCAAGGCGGACGGGGCGACCCGGGAAATGGAGAGGCCCGCCGACAGCTGGCTGACTGGCTCTGGTCCCTTAGCCGGACGCCAGAGTGTGAACCTGCTCCCTTCAAAGCACCGAGAATAAAGGGCCAGTCTTTGGTCACAGCTGCCTGCTCCAGGTCACTCCTGCAAGTCCAAGTGGCAAGTTGGGTTCAGAAAGCCCAGGGACATGCCTGTCCTGGACCAGCGGAGCCTGTTGGCCTGGTCTGGCCAGCGGGGTCACCCAGGGGAGCGGTCCTAGCTCAGACCAAGTGAGTCCCACGGCTCCCCTTCTCCCCACACAGCATGACGCTGGGGATCCAGCCTCCTGGTCTTCCCGGGTCCTCTGGCCAGGCCACCATGCGAAGAGGGACATGTCCAGTAAAGTGACCAAATTTAAACAGGACACCATTGACCCGCGTGGGAGGGGGAGCACTTGATTAAAAATTTGATCTATATGGAGCCACAAAAACGTCTATTAAAAAAAGTTCATAGAATGGAAAAATAGTATTGTAATATATTTAATTTTAAGACACTGTGGGATGCAGGACAAATTGTTAAAAAGGATGTCTGGTCACCTTAATAGGGACATGTCACCCCCTTGCCAGCAGCACATGGCTTCCTGGGATTGAGAGAAAAGCAGGCACCAGACGGATGGGAGCTGGGGTCTCCATCACAGCCTCCTGAGCAGGCCCAGTTCACCTGCGGTGATCAGGTGCAAGCCAGGGGGTCCTGACCCCCAGCGACACTGCACCTGACGGAACAAAACACTGCCCTGGGTCTGCACGGGCCTCACGACGGCTCCTGCGCATGGCCCAGTGTTGGACCCGAGGTATCAGTCAGTCCATCTCCTTGAGGGCCTTCCTCTCCCTCACCCACCCCCACCCCCACCCCCAACACGTGTTACCAAGCGGGATGTCCTCCAGGGACAGGTGCCTCCTGACAACATGCCTGTGTCAGTCCAGGCAGACTAGAGAAATTCATAAACATGCATATGTCTATAAGGGAGAGGTTTATAGACAAGAGGAATGGAACATTGAGAAGGCATCTCAACCCAGTCCAGGCTGGGCCCACAAGTCTGATATTAGCCCCTATGTCTCTATCAGTCTATAAAGTCTTCAGACTCATGAAGCACATGCAATGATGCCAGGACAATCACAGGCCAGTGGGTGCAGAATCTTGTATATCTAGTGGCATCTCAGCGCTGGCAGGAGTCTCTCTGGCTTTTCCAGCTTCAGAGGTCTGTTCCATCAGGGTAAGCCCATGTGGCTTCTCCTCAGGACTCAGGGTCTATCAGCAGGCCGCCATGTTGCCTTGTCAGTCGAGCATCCCAAGGGACTGAGTCTATAGACTCTCTAGTCTCTCACCTCCACGGAGGAAATAACTTGAAATTTCCCAGAATTCTCAGAGAAAGCCATGCCCACACAGAGGTGTCATCAGCTGTCTCCAGATTGACAGACTAGAGTCCACCCCTGCACTCCCAGTCCTGAAATTGGCACCAAAGGACATGACCGCCACAATGCCCAAAGCAGGCAGGATGGAGTCCCAGAATGCACCTCAGAGGGAAGCCGTCTTGAAGAGGAGGAGGCTAACCATGCCCAGGACCCAAGGCAGGGCAGTGCAGGTGAAGCCAAGAGATGGTGAGGTGTGAGCACCAAGGGAAGAGAGGGAGACAATAAACAGCATGTTCCTTTGGACGCAGACGCTGGAGGCACACCGGAGGTCATTCCGAAATGGGACGGTCCGAAATGAGAGGTGACAGAGTGTGAGGTTCATCCTTAAAGCCGAGTGGGTCCTGAGGAGCGAGCATGCAGCTATGGGGCAAAATAAGGCACAGTCGACAAACCGTGCCAGGGCTCACCTCTTCCCTACAGCCGGGAACGAGAGCGTGAGAGCATGCACGCATGTATTCTCCAACAGACTTCTATCGATCTTGCGGCTGGCAAGCTTTGTCAGTCACAGTCACGTATATAACAAGATGTCTTACTTTATTATTTTTTTATCTTTTTTTGGGGGGGGGAGGCATCACTGCCCTCTGGTGGTCGTGGGAGCTTCCCAGCGCTGCCCCTGAGAGCTGGCACTGGATTTGAACCGCCAAGCCCGCGGGCCGCAGTCCCACCCTCAACCACTTATGCCACCGGGGCTCAGCCCGATGTCTTACTTTAGATCAACCTTCCTCATGCGGTGACCCCCCCCACACACACCATAACATTAATTTTGTTGTTGCTTCATCACTGTCCTTCTGCTACTATTAGGAATCGGGGGACCCCTGTGAAAGGGATGTTCAGCCCCAGAAGGGGTCTCGACCCGCAGGTTGAGAACCACTGCCTTAGCTGTACCTGGGGGAGAAGTCCCCTACCGGTACTGGGGCAGGCAGAGGGGGACTCGGCCACTTCTGAGTAGGGAGAACAATAGAAACAGGTCTGCTCCTAGTCTCTGGACACAGAGGCATCAGCCGTGTGCTTGTAAGAAATCATCTGTATAGAAGCACTATTAAGGGGTGGGGGGGGGGGTGTTGTGGGGAATGATTTTAGGAGATTGTGAGTGGGACTCATCTCCAACTCACAAATGCGAAGGCCTCCCTTCCCCAGAGCCTCAGTCCGCCTCTTTCTTATGAATGAAGAGAATCTGGCTGAGCCCCGGGGACGTAGTGGTTGAGTGCAGGACTGCGGTCCACTGCCTTGGTGGTTCAAATCCAGCAGCAGCTCTCCAGGAGCAAGGCCGGGCCTCCCACTCACACCAGAGGGCAGTGATGCCCAAAACAAAAAAAAAGAATCTGTCCACTTACTCTCTTCCCTGCCCTCAGTTTCCCCCCGACATAGCGAGGTGTCTTGAGTTATCCCCAAAGGACAGCTCTGATGCCCCCAGATGGAAGCCAGGGAAGAGGGCATGCTGCCAGGTGGGTGAAATCCTTCCAAAGGGACAAATACAGGGCGGCAAGTACAGAGAGAGGGCTGTCATCTGAAGCCTAGACTTTCTGAGCAGAGCAACGGGAGATGAAGCGTCGAAGGTCCCTTATCCCCGAGCCACAGACACTGGAACACCGAGCTACATTCTGCTTGACTTCCACGGACCCTCCGGAGGCACTGCTGGGTCTGGGGAGTGGGGGGTGGGGCGGGCCCCTCTCACCTCACTTCCTCGCTGTGTTCCACAGACTGGACTGGAGAGCTTCCAGCGGCCCCCGAGGCTCCCCTTTCCTCTGCCTCTCACCAACCACTCTTCCCCATCGGGCACCTGGCTGGCCTCTGAAGCCTGTTCCTCCTCCAGTGTGAGCTCTGTTTCCCGTTGCCCCTCCGAGCCCCAGAGGAGCGGAGAACACACACGTGTTCTGTGTTCTAGAGGAAGTGGAAGAGCCAAAGTCAAAACATCCACGTCCTTGGACTCGCCGTCGTCCTGAGCGCAATTTCAAAATCTCTCCCCCAACCTCCGTATCGCCGCTAATTAAGAGATTGCCAAGGGACCAGTATTCAAAAAAAGTTTGGGAATCAATTTTACTCAGTTTCATTCTCTCACTTGGTTTAGCAGGAAAACTGCCTTCAGCATCCTTGTCATGTCCAGGAGTACCTGGAGAGAAGAGGCTGCAGGAAATAGGAATATGCTCGAGCAAGATACAGTCTTTTCTTTAAGGACCTTCCATCCTTGGAAGGAAGACACATGAACATTAAAAAAAAATAAAAGCTGCCATGGAGTTTGACTCCTGCGTTAGGGTAGACTAGAGGAACAAATTTCATAGACACACATATGAATATAAGGAAAGGGTTGGGCTGAGCCCCGGTGGTTTAGTGGTTGTGTGCGGGGGACTGCGGCCCACTGGGATGGATGTTCAATTCCAGCTCATAGGAGCAAAGGCTGGGCCTCCTACTCCCACCACCAAAGGGCAGTGATGCCTAAATAAATAAAATAAGGAAAGGGGGGCTGAGCCCTGGTGGCGTAGTGGTTGTGTGCGGGGGATTGCGGCCCACTGGGACCGAGGTTCAATTCCAGCAGTGGGGCTGGGCCTCCTACTCCCACTGCTGGAGAGCAGTGATGCCAAAAAATAAATAAATAAGGAAAGGGTTCATATACAAGAGGAATAGGACATTGAGAAAACAGCCCAGCCCAGTCCAGTTCAAAGTCATAAGTCCGACATTAACCCATATGCCCAAAATCTGTCTATAAAGTCTCCTTCCGACTCACGAAGTCACAGGCCAGTGGGTGCAGAGTCCCGGTGCTGGCAGGGGTCTCCCCATGGCTCCTCACTTCCAGGGCTCAAGGTCCATCCACAGCAGAAGCAACTCATCGCTGGCAGAGGTCTCCATGTGGCCGCCCCAGCTTCAGAGGTCTGACTCCATCAGGGCAAAGCTGTGTGGTCTCTCCGCTGGCTCCTCCAGCTCCTCAGACGCCACCATCTTGTCTGTGATTAATCGTCTCTGAGACTAACTCCCAACAACTGGGAAGATAGCTTCTCATCTTCATGAGGGAAATATCGCGAGATTTTCCAGAAGTCTCAGGAGAAAGCCATGCCCCCACGGAGGCCTCATTGGCTATTCAATGGCTATGTCCAGATTAACAGGCCAGACTCCACCCCTCCATCTCAATCATGAAATTCACATAAGCACATGGCTGCCACAAAGTCCCTATAGGGAAGGGTAGAACAGCTCCTGTGGGCTTCTGAGACTATAGCTCTCTAGGGAAGTATAAAAACCTCTCTTTCCCAAGGACCAGCTGGTGGCTTCGAACTGCTAACCTTTTGCTTGGCAGCCCAACAAGAAACCCACTACACTACCTTAGGGCTCCTAAGACATGAACATTAGGAACTGAACTAGAAGCATGGGTGGGAAATGAAGCAAAAACCTGAGTAGGTCACAGCATCAGGGGAACCTTATTTCTTCAAGGTTGTACAAATCAAAATTTATTTTCTCATAACTTAGAAGACTGAGTTTGGGGTGCTCACCTGGGAGGAAAGAATTGCTTCTCTCCTTGCTGACCCTGGTGGAGGCTCCTTATCTCTGAGTTTCTGCCCCTGAACAGCTCTAATTCTTGCTGCTGCTTCTTAAAGCTATGATTATTTTATTAAAAGATCATATTTGGGGGGGGGTCATCACTGCCCTCTGGTGGTCGTGGGAGCTAACCAGCCTTGCTCCTGGAGAGCTGCTGCTGGATTTGAACTGCCAAGCCTGTGGGCCGGAGTCCCACACACAACCACTACGCTACCAGGGCTCAGCCCAAGATCATATTTACTGAGGGCTCCTGCAGCTCTTATCTCTTATAACAATTCATACATCTGTTGTATGGAGCAGAGTTGGGGGTTTTTTTGTTGGTTTTTTTGGGGGGGGGCATCGCTGCTCTCCGGCGGTGGGAGTAGGAGGCCCAGCCCCACTGCTGGAATTGAACCTCCGTCCCAGTGGGCCGCAGTCCCGCGCACAACCATTACGCCACCAGGACTCAGCCCAGCATAGTTGTACCAAAGGGTGCCACCCTTATTTTCTTTTTGTTTGTTTTGTTTTTTTGGGGGGGCATCACTGTCTCTGGTGGCTATGGGCACTACCCAGTGCTGCTCCTGAGAGCCGCCACTGGATTTGAACCGCCAAGCCCATGGACCGCAGTCCTACACTCAGCCCGCCACCCTTATTTTCTAAGCCTTTACTTTCTATTGAGCCCTCGGTATCAGCGTCTCCCTGATTCCCCCACCCTCCAGGGGGAAGTGTTTTTGAAGAAGATCTGACCAAGGGCAGAGACTATCAAATCATAAGGGATAGGGACTGAGTCAAAAGGGATTGCTGCAACATCACAGAAGCCTTTATTAAGCAAAAACAGCAACATGTGAAGCTCTTGTTTCCTGACCTGTGTTCCAGTCAGATCTGTACCCTTCAGAAGGCAGTGTGTCCATCTCTCTAACCCTCCCCCTAAAGAATTTAACTCTCTTGATTGACATCAAGTCAAATCAGTGTGGGCACCTTCAAGTTACTACACTGTGTTCTCTCAGTGTCCGTTGAGTTCGAGGTAAAAAGGGAAGTCTGGGTGGGGGCTGGGGGGCAAGATCAAGGTGGTGGGTTTGCCAAGGAAATTCTGATAGGACAGCCCTTGCTACCCCTGGAGAGGGGCAGGTACGTTGTGATGGGGAAAATCCCTCTGCATGACTTACCTGGCCTTTATCTCACCAATGCAATCTTCAGATTTTTTAAGACATCCTCATAATAAGCCCCCAGGGGATTCTGTGCCCTTCTATCAAATCCGCCAACTTATCCCTTCGTGGTCCCCCAAAGAGGCCATCTCCTTCTGAACTGATTTTCTCACCTTTGAATCCAAAGGACTCAGCAGATCCCCTCGAAAGTCACTGTTTCAATTGGACTCTTTTTTTCCCCCCAAAGACTAAAACAAGTGTATTCTGCAGGGATCTGTCTGGAGCTGTCCACTGATTGCAGAGAGATGCTTAAGCGTGTCTGGGATAAACCCGTGCATGAACTGGGAAACCCTCCTCCCCCATGTATTGAACCATCTTAGAACTCCCATCAGAAAAAGGACCCTTGGCTAGCAAAGGACACCCAAAGCAGTCAGCCCCCAAACCCACGGTCATGGCGTGGATTGTGACCCACTGGGCCCCTCGGTGGGCTTTCTGGGTCTTTGTCCGACTGTGGGAGGGTAGACAGCCTCACCTTTCTCCTGCCGAGCGGTGGGTTTCGTGACAGCTTAGCTGCAGAGTGCTCACTCCCACGACTCGCGTGGCGCCATCACGCACCGTTGTCCTTCCTTCGTGGGCTGTGTCTAGAATTTCTGCAATAGGACTAGGGGCAGGGGTGGGGGGGAGCTTGGGCGGGGGGGGGGGGAGATGACAGATGACCAAAAATGGAGGGAGTGCAAATTCGCTAGGGAGAAAGATTGGTGCTGGTGGGACAGGAGTAAAGGAACCGTAATGGCATAGTGGCTAGACTGTAGCTGACAGGGGTTCAAATCCCATCAGCTGCTCTGCAGGAGAGAAAAGTAGCCATCTGTGCTTGCAAAGAAGTAGTTCCACTCAGATTCCACGGCAACTGACTGTGCATGTGTGAGCGTGCGCTTAACTGGTTTACAGGAGAGTCCTTACTGTTTGGGGCACAAACATAACTGAGGGAGAACATGTATCCCCTTAAACAGGAAAAGACGAGACAAAGATACGTCACTCAGATGAGAAAGACCTTGAGAACAAGGTTGTACTAGCACCCAAGGGTTTACGGGAAACCTGAGGCTTAAATAGGACATAGGGTGACAGGAAATTGTCACAGAAGCATGATTGGTGACATACGAAGGAGTATTCCCCCCTGCCAAAAAAAATGGATTTTTTTTGTTTTTTTTTTTTGGGGGGGGGGGCATCACTGCCCTCTGGTAGTGGGAGCAGGAGGCCCAGCCTTGCTCCTGGAGAGCTGCTGCTAGATTTGAACCTCCGTCCCAGTGGGCCGCAGTCCTGCGCACAACCACTACGCCACCACCGGGGCTCAGCCCTGGATTGTTTTTCTTTTTTGGGGGGCGGGGGGGGGCATCACTGCTCTCCGGTGGTGGGAGTAGGAGGCCCAGCCCCACTGCTGGAATTGAACCTCTGTCCCAGTGGGCCACAGTCCCACGCACAACCACTACGCCACCGGGGCTCAGCCCTAAGTCAACGTTTTCATCCTCTCAGGAAGTTAGTGGGTGTACAGAACAAGGTATGTCACCAATGAACATGTCACCTTTTTTTGAAACAAGAAAACCATTCATACACTTGAGTTTTTCTCATAGCGCTGCCCCTATTTGCTGTGTTCAAGATAACAACCGTTTCTACGGCATTCCCCTCCGCACCACCACCCCCAAAAGCAGGAAACAAAATTTCACAGCCCCCTATTGTTCTCTTAAATTGACCATCACACAAAAAACAAGATTCCAGATGAAACTACTTTTATGAAAAAATTCACTGTGACCAAGAGAACCTTCCCAGAAGCCACTGGGTGCACTAACTCAGAGCGCGTCGCCCCTTGCTCACCTATTAGGAAACACTGGTAATAGAAAACTCTGTTCAGTCGCGCTTTGGGTTTTTTTTTGCTGGGGGAGGGGCATAACCCCTCTCATGTATTGACATCACAGTTACCAGAAGAACTATGGAAATGGTATGGTGACTGGGACTAGGACATTTTGATAGACAGAACTTACACGATTAGTCCATGAGTCCCCTTTTTCAAGGACACACCCAGGCACACCCTGAAGGGAGCCTGCCCTTTCCTGGGTTGCTTACTGGGTGGGATGATCCACTTCAGAGCACTCTGCCTGAAGGCAAGGCCATGCACATTCCTGCTTTATGATCAGGAAGAATGCAACGGAAGCTTGATTCCACGTGGAGATTCTGCAAATGGAATCTGGGCTTTCCCTGTCAGCCCTCGTCTTCTGCAAACTTAGTGCTCAAGATTTAAGATCTAATATAATTTAGACTGAGAGCATGAAACGTAAATTTAAGTAGGACTGGAGAAATTTACAGAGTTCCCAGTAAAATTAAAAAGCAAGCAAGGTGCCGGGACCCGTTTGTGGTAAGACGGAGGACTTCCAGGGTTTGAAATAACAAACAGCTTTCTTTTTCTTTCTTCCCCCTCCCCACACCCCGCCGCTCCCCAGCTTTCTTTTTCATAGTTAGGCACTTGATGTTTGTTATTGGCAAGGACTGGTGGTGAAATGAGTGTGTGTGTGTGTGTGTGTGTGTGTGTGTGTGTGTGTACCAGACGGTCAGCCTTTGGCAAATGTTCTTTTAAAATAAAACTGCTTTCCGGGCACCCTTAAAATAATTTGTCATTGGGCTGAGCCCCGGTGGCGTAGTGGTTGTGCGCCGGACTGCGGCCCACTGGGAAGGAAGTTCAATTCTAGCTCCACAGAGCAAAGGCTGAGCCTCCTACTCCCACCACCAGAGGGCAGTGATGCCTAAAAAAACCAAATAAATAAAAAATAATTTGTCATTCAAGTGGGATATACTAAAGATAAAACACCTGTGTACATCAAAAGAATTCACTGAGAGTAATAAGAGAGCACATAGACTGAGAAAACATCTTTAGCAATGACACATCAAACAAAGGTCTTATTTTTAAAATCACCAATACCCTGATAGCTTCCAAAAAGAAAAAAAAAAAGAGCTGCCCACAGAGGAGGTGGGCAAAGGACCTGAACAGAAGTTTCACAGAGGCAGGAATACGAATTGCCAATAAACATATGAGAAAATGTTCCCGATCATTAGCCATAAGAGAAAAGCAAATTAAAACAATGAGATACCACCTAATACCCTCAAAGATAGCCCAATTCAAAAAAACAGAAAACAAGTGTTGGAGGGGCTGTGGGGAGTCTGGAGCTCTCATCCACTGCTGGTGGACCTGTAGGTATGTACAGTCACAATGGAAATCGATTTGGCGATATCTAAAATGGATGGACATTAAACTACCATACAACCCAGTAATCCCCCTACTAGGCATATACCCAGAAAAGGCAAGAAACAAACCAAGACTAGACATATGTGCTCTGATGTTCATTGCAGCACAGTTCACAATTGCAAGGAGTTGGAAACAACCCAAATTTCCATCAACTGACGAATAGATTAAAATGCTGTGGGGCTGAGCCCCGGTGGCGTAGTGGTTGTGCGCGGGACTGCGGCCCACTGGGACGGAGGTTCAATTCCGGCTCCCAGGAGCAAAGGCTGGGCCTTCTACTCCCACCACCAGGGCAGTGATGCCTTAAAAAAATAAAATAAAATAAAATGCTGTGGTACATACATACAATGGAGTACTACGCATCGCTCAAAAGCAGTGATGAATGCATGAAGCACCGCCGCATAGGAAGAACTGGAGGAAATTATGCTAAGTCAAGCACAAAAGGACAGATACAACCTGAGTCCACTGAGGTAAGCTTAAAAAAATGCAAAGGGGGCATAAAAGGGGCATAGGGAAAAAGCTACTGTATACAGAAATTCCTGGGGGGAGCCCAGGTAGTATGGCAGGGGCCAAATCCAGGGCTACACATGGTGGCCAACTGAGGAGGAAAAGGGGAGGGAGAGATGGCGATGTGTCGTGGGAGAATGGGGCACTAACCCACCAAGGGGAGCATGTTGTTTATATCTCCACAGGGAAAGAGGGACCATATTTAAATCCAGTGTTCCAGGATGTGAGTGCAGCATGACGGCATGGAGCCGGGAGCCAGTGGAGGGGTTTGAGGACCAGGCCCCAATCCCAACTACATAGACAGCCGCCCCTCCCCCCAGGGGAGTTTGCTTTGGAGGTCAGCACTGAGGCTGCAGCTCGGGGAGAGGGACGTGTCTGACCAGAGCGCACACAGCAAATGAAGGGGGAGGAAGAGAGTGGAGCACACTCTGGCCCACTGATCCCTGAGGACGACCTCTCCACTTGGAACAGCCAGTGCACAGAGAGGACCATATGGCCGGCCTCACTATGAAACACAGCACCCCACACTGATCCAAGGCCCTGAAGGGACAACAATGGAGAAGCAGGGTCAGGACTGTACCCAGTCTGATCCCACCACACCAAGACAAAACATTAGGGTGTGCAGCAGAGCAGCAGGGGGAGCAGAGCATGGAGTTCCCAAGGGAGTGCCAAGGATAGACTTTGGGGTCAGAGTGTGGCACCCCATGGGGGGGGGGGGACACTCCTGGAGGCCAACAAACAGATCTTGAACTATTTCTAGATTTCTCTTTTGTTGCTATTTTTATTTTTTTAACTTATTTATATATCTTTCTGGACACTGTTTTTTGTTGTTGTTGTTGTCATCCTTTTGTTTTGTCACTTAATCTTGCGATGTCTTGGGTTTGTTTGTTGTTCTTTTTTACATATTATTATCTCTGCAAGTCTATCTAGATAAGATAGGCTGGATGAACAGTCTGGAGGAGAAAACAATGGGACTGATGGTTTGGAGGTGACATGGGAGATGGGGAGGTGGGGGAAAGGAGGTGGTGTTGACCAACCCAGGGATAAGGGAACAAGTGACCCAAGACCAGTGATAAGGTGGATGTGAAAGGCCTGATAGGCATTGATCAAGAGTAATGGAACAGAGAGAAATTACTGAAACCCAATTGAAGGCTGAGCATGATAGTGGAACCAGAGGGAAGTAAAAGGAAATAAGGGAAAAAACTGGTAGGCAAAGGGCATTTATAGAGGTCTAAATGCAGGCATTAACAGAGGTAAATATATTTATATATGATGATGGGGAAATAGATCTACATGCAAATACTAATAGGGTTAGTATTAAGGCAGCAGATGGACATTGGACCTCCACTCACGTACTTTCTCAATGCAAGAATACTTTGTTCTATTAAATTGGCATTCCACGATACTCACCTTCCCAACATGATCACTGAAGACAAATATGTGCATAAGCAAAAGTGGTGAGGAAAGCTGAGGGTGCCTGACTATCAAAAGATATAGCGGGGAAGCAAGAATGTAGCCGGGAAAGGATGAGAAGCTGATATCAAGAGCCCGAGGGGAAAGGTGGTGTGTTAGTCCGGGTAGACTAGAGAAACAAATTTCATAGACATGCATATGGCTATAAGGGTACAGTTGATATACTAGAGGAATAGGACATTAAGAAAACATCCCAACCCAGTCCAGTTCAAAGTCATAAGTCTGATATTAGCTCATATGCCCGATACCAGTCTATCAAGTCTCCTTCTGACCCACGAAGTCACAGGCCAGTGGGTGCAGAGTCCCGGCACTGGTGGGGGTCTCCCCATGGCTCCTCAATTCCAGGGCTTAGGGTCCATCAACAGCATCCAGTGGTGGTAGAGGCAACTCAGTGTTGGCAGGGCTCTCCATGTGGCTTTCCCAGCTTCCGTCGTCTGGTTCCATCAGGGTAAGGCCGTGTGGCTTCTCCTCCATCTCCTTCAGCTCCTCAGATGCTGCCATCTTGTCTTGTTCTTAATTCATCATCTCTGAGACTAACTCCAACAACTGGGGAGATGGCTTCTCATCTCCATGAGGGAAATATCGCAAGATTTCCCAGAAGTCCCAGGAGAAAGCCATGCCCACACGGAGGCCTCATTGGCTACTCAATGGCTATCTCCAGATGAACAGGCCAGACCCCACCCCTCCATCTCAATCATGAAATTAACATAAGCACATGACCGCCACAGGCGGATAGTTGGAGAATGAAGACGGCAGCAGGCTTGTGAAGGTGCTTGGCACAGTATATGTAACTATGTATTGTGAAGAGCGATGTACGAGCCCGCAATAAAATGATTTAAAAAAAAAAAAAAGGTACAGCCTCTGGGGTCTTAAAGGCTTGAAGGTAAACAAGCGGCCATCTAGCTCAGAAGCAATAAAGCCCACATGAAAGAAGCACACCAGCCTGTATGACTACAAGGTATAGAAGGGGTCAGGTATCAGGCATCAAAGAACTAAAAATTATGTCATTGTAAATGAAGGGGAGTACAGATTGGGGGCCCAAAGCCCATCAGTAGGTGAAGATATCCCCTTATAGAAAGGTTTCAGGAAGGAGATGAGTCAGTCAGGGTACAATGTCGCAACGATGACATATGCAACTTTTCTCTAGTTCTTAAATGTGATCCCAGTTCTACCTTACAAATCCAGCTAGACCAGAGGATGTTCACTGGTAAAGCTGGGAATCAGAAACATAGGGACTCCAGGACAGATGATCTCTATAGGGCCAGTGGTGACAGTTGTTATACCAGGAGGGTGGAAGGAAGGTGGAGCAGAAAGGGAGAACCAGTGACAAGGATCTATGTATGGTTTCCTCCCTCGGGTACCGAACAACAGAGAAGTGCATGAAGGGACACATCGGACAGTGTAGGATATGTAAGTGTAGGTTTGTGGGTAAGAGGGGGAGGGAGGGAGGGGAAATATGAGGAGCTGATTACCAGGGCCTTAAATGGAAAGCAAATGTTTTGAGAATGATGATGGCAACAAGTGTACAAATATGCTTTGCATACAACGGATGGTGATGGCAGTTGTGTGAGCGCCCAATAAAATGATTTTTTAAAAATTCTGGTCAGGGCTAAGCCCTGGTGGCAGAAGCGGTTGAGTGAGGGACTGCAGTCCAGCGGGCTTGACGGTTCAAATCCAGTCGACCACCCAGAGGGCAGTGATGCCAAAAAAAAAAAAAATTCTGGCAATGTAAACAGGGAATGTCATTTATACCTCTATTTTATAGTATTTGAACTATTTACGGATATGAAAGAAATTAAAACAGGGCTGAGCCCCGGTGGTGTAGTGGTTGAGTGTGGGACTGCGGCCCAATGGCTTGGCAGTTCAAATCCAGCGGCAGCTCTCCAGGAGCAAGGCTGGGTAGCTCCCACGACCACCAGAGGGCAGTGATGCCCCCCCCCCCAAAAAAAGAAAACAAAATCATGAAAAATGTAAGAAAGAAAGAAAAGAATTTTTCCACGAACTTTTGTAAGCCACATTATATACTTGGATAAGGTTAATGGTTTACGACTTTTTAACATATGTCATTGATTTAGGGAACAAACAATGTTTGGTTCCTAAATTGACAAGAAAAAGACTATGTTTGGATGATTCAATTTTGTATATTTATGTAAGTAAAAAGAAATCTTTGGTGGAATCGTTTACAAGGATCTACATGTAACCCTCTCCCTGGGGGACAGACAACAGAAAAGTGGGTGAAGGGAAACATCGGACTGTGTAAGACATGACAAAATAATAACAATTTATAAATGATCAAGGGTTCATGAGGGGGTGGGGAAAAATGTGCTGATATCAAGGGCTCAATAGAAAGCACATGTTTTGAGAATGACGAAGGCAACAAATGCAGGATGTGCTTGACACAATGGATGGATGAAGGGATTGTGATAAGAGTTGAATGAGCCTCCAATAAAATGTTAAAAAAAATAAAAAATAATAATACAAAAAATGGTAAGATTATTAAATGGCACATTTCAAAAATAAATGTTACCATGATCTATATTTAAAAGGTCATTGCTATAATCCATAATGTGTATTGTTAAATCCTAGTTATTATTAAAAAATAATAATTAATCTGAGTGACTTTTACGCGGGAAAGGGAAGTTTCAGGTGTGACACGTCTCCCCAAAGACCACGCTGTTTCTGGAAAGCTGACGCGGCCGCGCGGGAGCTCTGGGCTCAGCACGGGCATTTTGGGAGCACGTGACACACCACGTGGAAAGAAAGCTCACCAGAGAGGGCGGGAGCTCCGGGCCCCGCCCTTATCCCCGCCCCCAAGCCCCTGCGTCACTGCAGGGGGCGTGGTTGAGGGTCTTGGCCAACCTCGCTGGGGGAGGTCCGGTCACCTGTGTGAGGTCCCGTCGCTGGTGCCTGGGTGTTTCCCCCCCCCCCCCCCCCCCGGTGTGGGATGGGGGGCGGGCTTCCCTGCAGCCCCTCTGTCTGGCCCTGCCCGCTGATTTCCGTGAGCGCAGGCATTTGGGGGATACACCCCCCCCCCTTTATCCCGAGTCTGGCTACCTGTCACACTGACAACGGGGACAAGCTGCAGAGAGGCTCCTTGTGGTAGTTCTCGCGAGAGTCCCCGGCCTTTTATGACGTGGTTGGAGGCCACTGTCTGCGGTTGGCGTTGGGGCTGGACCGCAGAGAACGTCCTGGTCCACTGGGCAGTGGGACTGGGGACAGGGTTTTCTTGGACCAAACTGGCCCAGGCCAGGACTTGGGTGCCCTCAGCTGCCGGTTGATGAGGCAATGGCAGGGCTGCTGCCCTCCTGCGTAAGACACCCCGCAGCCCCCCCCACCCCCTTGGGCTGCCTGTGCCATTTGCGTCCGTCAGATTCCATCCTCGGTGGATCCCTGGCCGATTCCAGAATCAAATGTGGTGCCCCGGCAGCGCGTGTGTGGGGCACGCACGTGACCATTAAAAGGTGTCAGCACGTCAGACATTGTTCTCCAAGGTTCCGTCCCTTCCCCACTTCTTACACTCCTCCCCCACTCTTCCACCCACCACAGCGTTCAGATAGCTCCTGCCTGCCTGAAAAGGCCCCTGAGTGGGACAAATAGTTTGCACTGGGCTACTACTTACTAAGCCTAAAGGTGAGCTGTTCGAATCCACCAATGGCAATATAGAATCGGCTTCCTTCAGCATGGCAGCCAACGAAACCCTGGCCCAGATGGGCCAATCCAGGTGTAATGCCCACCCAGGGGTACCACCCCTTCCTGGTCCGGAAGCTCTGACCTCTGAGCATGCCTAACGGACACCCCAGTCCCTGTGTTCACTACCTAACACCACTTACCTTATTTTTCGGACCGTAAGAAGCACCTGACCATAAGACACACCCAGTTTTGGAGCAAGCAAACAAGAAAAAAATATTCTAGAACCATATAGTACCAGTATACTAAAATATCTATTAAAATCAAGTAAAATTCGCTCATATTTAACGGCATAAACTCAACAGTGGTGTTAAGAGCCATCACGCTTTCATTAGCAAATGAGAAAAGACTTAAGAGATTGCCCTGTGCCCATCAGTGACCTAACTGACATTGAGACTCCAGGAGACGGGACTTCCCCCTCCCCGCCACCATACAGCAATCCACAGCAGTGGACAATAGCGGGCACATGGGGTAAGCAAATGTTCTGGGGTACCACATCTTCGGACCATAAGATGTACCCTCGTTTTCCCCCCACTTTGTGTGTGTGTGTGTCTTATGGCCCGACAAATACGATAACTGTCCACGATAACTGTCCAAAACCTACAGGGCTCCCAATTATCTTGGAAATAGGGTCCTCCCTGCACATCAGCCTTCAGGTTTGAGATGTGTGGTTTTCAGGCTCTGAGACGCACCCTGGGCTTGAGAGGGAAAGAAGAAGCTGGAGGGACGGAGGACACTGGTTTCTCCACCCGCACCCATTCTCACCTTTGTCGGTTTTCTCCCTTGTATTTCTCTTTGAAAAAATGGGTTCTGCTTTGAAAATGTAGTGACCTAGTAGCGTTTTCAGTACGGTCTCCTGAGGGAGGGGGTGTGCGGGGGCATTCTGGGAGGGGAAGGGTGGCGTGAAGAGGGCTGCGAAAGCAGATAGCTATACTTTATTCTAGACTATAGGTTAGGGTACAAGCATTTTTAATTGCCAGAGAGCTACTGAGTAGTTTTTCTTTTTCTTTTTCGGTTTTTGTGATTTTTCTTTTTATTTAAATCATTTTAGTAGGGACTCGTACATCGTTTTTCCAGTACATAAATAAATATACTGTGCCAAGCACATTCGCACGTCCGCTGCCGTCATCATTCTCCAAACAATCGCCTTTTCCCTTGAGCCCTTGGTATCCGCTTTTCCAACCCTTCCCCTCTTCCTCTGCTCTCCCTCCACCATCAACCCTCGATACTTTATAAATTACTATTGTTCTGTCATATCTTACCCTGCCCGAAACCTCCCTCAGCCCACTCCCCTGGTGATTTTTCTTTTTAATAGAGCGGAGGCCCAAATAAATATGGGAACCTTTATCTCTCGTGGTAACTCCCACTGTTTGCTTATCCAACAAAGTCTTCATTTCATGCGCCTGGTAGAACAGAGCACATTCCTTTGACTGTGGGGGACCAGCCTCCCCACAACCAAATGGGTCCAATGGGCAGTTATGTACTAGAGGCATGATGCAGGGTATGCAGGGGGTTCACCTGTTCTGTAGCGACCAAAACTAGAATGAGGAAGTAATGTACTCGAATTCTTCCGTGAGCTTATATAACCTTTGGCCTGCAAGCCACAGGAAGCACATACATGTGGGCTGCATTAGAAGCATACATGTGACTAGGCAGGTACCTATGTAACATGGTGGGCGGATTCTGGAGTCAAGACAGCAGCCTAACCTTGATTGTCTCTGAGCTGACATAGTGGTGGTGCAGTGGTTGAGTGCGGGACTGCAGCCCACAGGGTTGGCGGTTCACATCCAGCAGCAGCGCTCCAGGAACAAGGCTGAACCTCCTACTCCCACCAGGAGGCAGTGTTGCCCACAAAAACAAAAACAAAAAAGCAAACAAAAAGACAGTTTTATATAAAGGCTCAGTGCACATCAAGAAAACATCCCAAGCCAGTCCTGCCAAAGCCCACAAATCCAAGATTGACCCATAAGTCCAATACCAATCCACAAAGTCTTCCTCCATCTCACAAGACACACGCCATGATGCCGACTGCAGGAGAGCCGAATCCGTGGTGAGTGTGTCAGCATCTCGGCGCTGGCAGGGGTCTCCACACGGCTGCTCCAACACCCAGGGCTGCATCAGGTAGGTCCAGGTGGCTTCTCAGGGATGTCTCGCAGGAAGTGAGCCTTACCAGCTGAGGCAGAGAACTAGCTAAGGCAGCCGCACCCTGGTCCAACCCTCAGAGAGCAAGAGACCCTGACCTAGAAAGGTGAGGCTCCATTTATAGCTCCACCCTTCAATTAACCTCACATGTGTTTATTGGCCAGGTTAGCACAATAAACCGTAACTGTCTCAGAAAATTGTAGGCCACTGTCACTCATGAATATAGACGGGACTACTCTTATAAACAATTGGGCAAAAGAAGCGATAAGAAACCAAAAGTTTGTGAAAGCCTTGGAATCAAATATGAAAAGGGCATGGGCCAATTTATAGCAATAAATGCACACGTCAAAAAGGAAGAAAGAGGCTGAGCCCCGGGGTCGTAGTGGTTGTGTGCAGGACTGCGGCCCACTGGGATGGAGGTTCAATTCCAGCAGCGGCTCCACAGGAGCAAAGGCTGGGCCTCCTACTCCCACCAGGGCAGTGATGCCCAGAAAACAAAACAAAAATAAAAATTTTTTAAAAAGGAAGAAAGAGCCCAAATCAACAACTTCACGTTGTCATTCCAACAAACAGAAAAAGCGCAGACCCAGATAAAACCCCAAGCCTCACAATTCTCAAAGAATGGAAATAGTAAAGGTTAGAGCAGAAGTAAATGAAACGAAGCAGAACAACAACAACAACAAAATCAACAAGACTGGAAGTTGGTTCTTCGATCAAAGACCTACATGTAAAACCTACACCTGGGAGGTAGCCAGAAGAGGAAGGAAGGAAGGTTGTCCCCCTAAATGCCTGCTTAAGACCACAGCAAAAGGGTTGGGGGAAAAACAGGCACATTAATTAGACACCTATGGGAAGACCCAAACAGCGAGCTCAGACACAAGACTCCCCCCCTCCCCAGACCCAGGTGAGAGGGCCACCTGGGTGCACAGGCTAGGCCCAGCCACACGCGCTTAAATTCAGCCAATGAAGTCAGCCGATACCTTCAACCACACCTCCCCAGCATGCGGAGAGAAGAGCCTGCCACAGGAAAGCCAAGTCTCTTTGACTCTTTCTTGACTCTTCTTTTACTCATCTCTCTGGCCGGTCCGAGTTTGGCTGCACACACAGGCGCTGTCTGGGCCCCAGGACCCTCTCTTGGGTCCTCTGTCTCAGGGCCGGCTCTTGGGATTTCCTGTGAATACTTGAAACTTTCCTTTATTTCCTCATAAAAGTCACTTGGATTACAAACGTGCTTCTGCCACATGCATTCTTTCAGCGTTGCCAAGCAACAACCGAGGTACAAGGATCATATGATAAAAAGTGGGGTCAAGACAAATGTGTGCATAAGCAAATGTGGCGAAGAAAGGGGATGGTGCCCGGCTATCAAAAGATAGTGTGTCTGGGTCTTAAAGGCTCGAAAGTAAACAAGCGGCCATCCAGCTCAGAAGTGACAAAGCCCACATGGAAGAAGCACACCAGCTTGTGTGACGATGAGGTGTGGAAGGGATCAGATATCAGACATCAAAGAACTAAAATCATATCATTTTTTTGGGGGGGGGGCATCACTGCTCTCCGGTGGTGGGAGTAGGAGGCCCAGCCCCACTGCTGGAATTGAACCTCCGGCCCAGTGGGCTGCAGTCCCGCGCACAACCACTACGCCACCAGGGCTCAGCCCAAAATTATATCATTATAAATGAGCGAGAGTACAGATTGGGGACCCAAAGCCCATTGGTAAGTGAAGCAACATTCCCTCACAGAAGGGTCCTGGGGAGGAAATTAGCCAGTCGAGGTATAGTGTAGCAATAATGAAATGTGCAATTTTCCTCTAGTTCTTAAATGCTTTCTCCCCGACACTATCTACCTTACAAACCTGGCTAGACCAGAGCATGTACATTGGTACAGATAGGAGCCAGAAACATGGGGAATCCAAGACAGAGATCTCTTCAGGCCCAGTGGGGGGAGTGGTGATACCAGGAAGGTGGAGTAGACAGGGGGAACCAATTGCAGGGATCTACATATAACCTCCTCCCTGGGGTATGGATAGCAGGAAAGTGGGTGAAGGGACACATCGGACAGTATATGATATGACAAAATAATGATCATTTGTAAATTATTAAGGGTTCTTGTGGAGGGGTAGTGGAGAGGGAGGGGAAATATGAGGAGCTGATACCAAGGGCCTAAGTAGAAAGAGGATGTTTTGAGAATGATGATGGCAACAAATGTACAAATTTAGTCTGCATACAATAGATGTATTGATCATGATAAGAGTTGTATGAGCCCCCAATAAAATGATTTTTTTTCTTTCTTTTTTTTTAGTTTTTTTTTGGGGGGCATCACTGCCCTCTGGTGGTCGTGGGAGCTACCCAGCGCTGCTCCTGAGAGCCGCCGCTGGATTTGAACTGCCAAGCCCGCAGGCCACAGTCCTGCACTCAACCACTTACGCCCCCGGGGCTCAGCCTCTAAAATGATTTTTTTAAAACGTGGGGTCAAACTTTAAGACCCTAGTTTATGATATAGAATAATAAACTATCGGGCTGAGCCCCGGTGGCGTAGTGGTTGTGCGCGGGACTGCGGCCCACTGGGATGGAGGTTCGATTCCAGCTCCACGGAACAAAGGCTGGGCCTCCTACTCCCACCACCTGAGGGCAGTGATGCCCAAAACAAACAAACAAAAAGAATAATAATCTATCCAACATCATTAAGAATTCATAGGCAGCAAACACTAAATTAGATGGTGAAGACTGCCTAAAAGTTAAACACATAAGCATTTCAATAGTAAAGAAAAAATGTACAGACCAAAATATTTGGACAATAGCATTAGTCATAGGAGTAATTTCAACAATTTACGGAAAAATTCAGTAAACAAAAATATAAACAGTCCAGTTGAAAAGTGGGCAAAAGACATGAACAGATGATTGATTTACCAGTCAGTCCAACAAACCCATGAAGAGACGACTAGAATCACTAGACGCTCTCCCACTGCTATGCGGCTGGTTCGGATTCAAAGGAGGCTGTGGAATCTCAAAGGCTTAAGGTCTAAGGGACCACACCACGGCTTTCTCCCATAGAGCAATTGGTACCTTTGATCTCCCAACCTTTCCGTTAGTTGCCCAGCGCTTTAACCACTGCATCATCAGGTCTGCTAGCATTAGCCACAGAGAGCTGCAAGTCAAACAACAGGGATATCCTCTCACCCCAGCCAGAATGGCACTGACGGTAAAAACAGAAAGCCAGTGCTGTCAAGGGTGTGGAGGTATCGGAGCTCTCCTACACTGGAAAAGTAAGAAATAGAGATGTCACATGATCCAGCAGCCCCCTGCTGAGAAAGGGAAATAAGAGCACAAGTGGATACACACAGGTAGATGGGTACACACTCGTTTATGACACATGTTCATCGCAGCATTGTTCACGAGCAAAAAGATGGAAACCTAAGTGATGGGCGAATGAACAAATCGTGGTTGCACAATGGAATGGTAACCGGTGTGAAAGGATAAAGACGAATCCACGCAGCATCCCAGGGATGAACCTGGAGGACATTCTGCTGGATGAAATAAATCAATCACCGAAGGAGAAATACACGGGGCACTCATCCGTCGCTGCGTCACACTGTGTGGCTTGCACGCTGCCTGTGATGCTTGATGCCAAGCCGCCAGTATCTCAAAAACCAGCAGGGCCACTCACGACGAACAGATTTCAGCGGCACTTCCAAAAGAAGGAGAGACCAGGAAGCGGGAATAGGTTTTCTCCTTTCGAGGGACCAACCGGTGCAAGCCTGACAAATAGCACATGGACACGTCGCTGTCCATGGACACATCCCAGATAGAAGACGCAGAAAGTCCGACTGGGGAGGAACTGCCTCCTGAAGCAGAGTCAATCTAAGTGACAGGATTGGAGCTACATTCTCAGCAGCTTCATCTGCTGATAGAAGGTGAGAAGAGACAGCTGCAAACATACATTAACACAAGGGATATGGGATGTGCCAAATTATGCAGCTGGAGGAAATGGAAGTCGTCAAAAAGCCCAAAAGGTGTTCACTTCGGCAGCACATATACCGAGAAAAAGAGCACAGTGGAACTCACGAAATCGATAACCTAAGTATGAGTGAGGGACCTCTTGAAAGTGCTCAAGAACAAAGACTTGGCTTTGAGGATTAAGGTGCATCTAACCCAGGGGCCGGCAAACTGCAGGCTGGAGAACCATAGGCTGCGGCTCTTTCCGGGTGAACGAGTATCTCTGAAGTCACATTGAAAACATTTGAAGGTTATGATTTCAGATCACGGTGATTTCATTTGTTTTGGAAAAACATGTTTAAGGCCCTGGAGTGATTTTACAGTTGTTAGGAGGGACAGGATGGGCTCCTTCGGTCTCAAGAATTTGCTGACACCTGGCCACACCAAGTCCCGGTATTGTGTCCACTTCCTAAGTATGTGAAAGCCGGACTATGAATGAGGAAGGCCAAGAAGAATTGACGCACTGGGACTACATTCGTTCTGGATGAAAATACTGACTGTCCCAGAACAGCAAACACAATCTTGTCTCGGAGAAGACAGAACACTTAGAAGTAAAGATGGCGAGACTTTGTCCGATGTCCTTTGGACCGGTGCCTGGAGGACACCAAATGAATCAAGTAGTGAAAAAGAGGAAGATCTTCAAAGAGATGGGAGTGACACTGTGGCCGCAGGCATGGGACAGCAGGGAGGCAACGTTATCTCTGAGAGGAAAAAAATTATCTTCTGTTGTTTATGGGGATGCACCAATTAAGAACAGTTCTTTTTTTTTGGGGGGGGGGGCCAAGAACAGGTTCTACATTTCATCCGGTGGCTTGGTTTGTTCGTGTTTCCTAACTGCTTTAGCTGCTCTGCATTTTGATAGGCAGAAAACAGGGTAACTGAAAAACCAACAGCTTTTATTAGCGCTCATGAAAAGAGGTTGATAAGAATCTCTCGGGGGCTGATGCCCGCCCCCCCCCCCCAAGAAAAAAACCAAAAAATAAAAAAGAATCTCTCACAGGGCTGAGCCCTGGTGGCGTAGTGGTTGTGTGCGGGACTGAGGCCCACGGGGTTGACGGTTCAAATCCAGCAGCAGCTCTCCAGGAGCAAGGCTGGGCTTCCTACTCCCACCAGGGGGCAGGGATGCGGATAAAGAAACTGGGGGGCTGAGCCCTGGTGGCGTCGTGGTTGTGCGCGGGACTGCGGCCCACTGGGACGGAGGTTCAATTCCAGCTCCAGAGGAGCAAAGGCTGGGCCTCCTGCTCCCACCACCAGAGGGCAGTGATGCCCTCCACCAAAAAAAAAACAAAAAACTGGGGGGGAGCCGGGATTGAATTCCTTGCTTGAAACTGATTCCAGCTCAGACCACCTGGAGGGGAGGCTCACCGCAAAGGGCAAACCCACCAGTAGATTCCCACGCACAGGAGGGAGACTGGCCCCAAGAAAACATCGGGGTTGAGCATCGGCGTGAAAAGAAGCGGGATTGGGAACTGGACGCGTCCTTTCCCTGCGAGACCCCTGGGCGGTGCTGCGCGCAAGGACACGCGAGAAACCGGAAGGATGCGACGCGGAGATGGGGCACGGCAACGGCCTCTTGCGGAAATCGGTTTCCGGCTACGGCGTTGCCAGGCAACGGCGTCGCGCCTCGCGGTCGCCTGCGCCGTGACGTAGCGGGCGCGCGGTGACGCGGCGCGCGGCGCGGTGCACGCTGGGATATTTAAGTCTTCTCCGCGCCGCGGAGCCGTGATGTCTCCGGCGGCTGGGGCGGCCGGAGGAGGCGAGCGGCGGCGGCCGATAGCGAGCGGCCGGGACGGCGGGGCAGGGGCCTGCGGCGGCGCGGGCGGCGCCGTGCTGCTCGGCCTGTCGCTGTTGGGCCTCGTGCTCTACCTGGTGCCGGCGGCGGCGGCGCTGGCCTGGCTGGCGCTGGGGGCCACCGCGGCCTGGTGGGGACTGAGCCGCGAGCCCCGAGGGGCGCGCGCCTTCTCCTCGCTCGTGCGGGGCTCCCGGCGCCAGCGCCCCCTCTTCACGTCGCCCCCGGCCAAGGCGGCGGCGGCCTTGGCGGCGAACGGAAGTCTGCTGGAGCCGCGGACCCTGCTCGAAGGACCCGACCCCGCCGAGCTGCTGCTCATGGGCGGTTACCTGGGCAAGCCGGGCCCTCCGCAGCCCCTCCCCGCCCCGGAGGGCCGCGACCCGCGCGAGAGGCCCGCCCGCCGCCCCGCCGCCCGGCCCTCGCCGCCCGCCGCCCGCCATGGCGCCCGCCCGGCCGAGCCCTCGCCCCCGACCCCCCTCCTCCGCTCCTCGAGGTGGCTCCCCGCCAGGTAACCCCCGCGCTGGCCGAGGCCGGGCCGACGCGGACCACCGGATTCCGCCGGGTGTTTTTGCCCCCCATTTTTCTTGGGTAGCCCACCGTGGGGCTTCTGCCCTTTCAGATGGGGTTTCCGGGGGGTGGCAGCGACTCCCCGGCCCCCGCCAACCCAGGGCGTGAAAGGATGGGACGCCAAAGACAGCCCCCCCCCCCCAAGTCCTTAAAACGGCCAGAACTTCAGTGTCGGATCGATTGGACCAGGGGCCCGGGGACACAGGGCTGAAGCGCTAAGGCCTCGGTCCGAAAGTGGCCGTTGGAACTCAGCGGGCGTCCCGGGGGAGGGGAGAGGGGTGAGGCCGGCCGTCTGGTTGAAGATTGACCAGGGAAACACGGGGCAGCCCGCGACCGGCCCCTTCTGGAAGGTCCCAGTGAGAACGCGAGGGCCCTGGCTTGGGTTGGGTTGGGTTGGGATGGCATGGGCTGGGAACTCAACTGCCATCGCGATCCTGCAGGACAGAGGCCCGAGTCAGGACAGTGGGCTTCCGAGGCTGTAACTGGACAGGCTTGGAAAGCTTGGTCTTTGTCCCCCCAGAGGGGCTGGCCGTTGAAAGGGCAAACCTCGGGGGTCACAGGCACACGTGTCACCACTGAGCCGCCGGGGCCTCTTGTAGACACCCAGCCTGTTCCCATTTTTGCGTCTGCATCAGGTAGATTTAAAAAAAAAAAAAAAAAACGGTCCAAAGAATCGATGATTGGTAAAGATGATCAAATGAGAGACTCAGCTTCGGGGGTGGGGGTGGGGGATTGATACCAAGGGCTGCAGTAGAAAGCACATGTTTCGAGAATGATGAGGGCAGCAAGTGTACAACTGTGCTTGGCGTGCAATGGATGGATTGTGATAACAGTTGTAGGAGCCCCCAGTAAAATGATTTTTCGGGGAGGGGGGGCATCACTGCCCTCTGGTGGGAGTGGGAGGCCCAGCCTTGCTCCCAGAGAGCTGTTAACTGGATTTGAACCGCCAAGCCAGCGGGCCGCAGTCCCGCACTCACGCCACCGGGGCTCAGCCCATAAAGTGATTTTTTGGTTGTTGTTTTGTTTTTTGTAAAGTGATTTTTATTTTTAAAGGGTCCGTGTCTTTGAATCCCCAATAGCCGAGTGAGGCGGGAGATCATGGAAGTTTGGTTAGACGGTTAGGGTCCTGATGAGTGTACTTCAGAAGGTGGCGGTGGCGGTGTGGAAGCAGGTGGAGAATGTTTCCGGAGCCCCATCTCTTGAGGTTGGAGCAGAGAAGATAAGACAAGGACCCACAAGTTCTTGGCATGCTCCTCCCCCGCAGTGTGCGCCCCTCCTTCCATTGCGTGGGCAGGCTTTCCGCTTTCCCGCACAGACTGTTGAGGTTCTGTGTGGAGACAGCTGTCAGGCAGCTGCCACTCTGTGTCCTGAGACGGAAAGGGAGAAGCTGCATGAAAAAAAAACCCAACAACACACGACAGAACCTTGTGCTCGGCTTTGAAAGCTTGTCGGCTCCCCGGGACGGTTTAGCTGGGTTCGCTTGCCAACCTCCCCTCTCTCCTCTGTTGCTTTTCTGCTGTGTCCCCGTCTGTGCAGAGACTGCGGTGGAACTTTCCCCAATCGGTTTGTGGTGACGCCGCGGAGACGGTACCCGGTCCAGCAGGCCCAGTACTCCTTGCTGGGGGTCCTGCCCACCGTGTGCTGGAATGGTTATCACAAGAAGACCGTGCTGTCGCCCCGGAACTCCAAGATGGTGTGCAGCCCGGTGACGGTGCGGATCGCCCCTCCGGACAGCAAATCAGCCCGGTCGCCCATGTGAGTACCACCGGAAGCCAGGACACCTCCTTCTCTGTTCACGTGGCTTTTCCCTGGTCAGGCCGATGGTCCCCGTAAAGCGGAGAGTTGAAGGAATGCCTCACAAAGGAAGGAAAAGAATCCCTGAAGTCTAGCTATCAAGCTTTCTGTGGTTAGGCTGCTGACCAACAAGAAGCCGAACAATAAAATAAGCTTTCATTTGAGCGATTACAGAGCCCCAGTTCTTATCATGGAACCTTCTAGTTTTCTTCTTTTCATTTTGCTCTCCGACTGTAGCTTTCAAATGCCAAGGGTCGTTTCCGTGGTGGTGTAAATTCTCTCTCCTTGCAAGGCTCAGTTCCGATTTCCCACTGATTTACTTACGGAAGTGTGGCATAGCAGTTCCATATTGGGCTGCTAACTGCAAGGTCACCAGCTTGAAACCCACTAGCCCTCCCCAGAAGAAAGGCGGCAGGGCTTTTTACTCCCACAAATGGCCTCGAAAGAGTGTGTGTGTGTTGTGTTCCTTTGTCCTTTCATTTCCGTGTCTTAATGCCAGCCTTGTGTGTGATTGCAGACCCGAGCAGATCATCAGCACAGCACTGCCCTCGCCATCAGAGAACATTCCAGACCCATGCGCAAAAGAGGTGGTGCTCAGTGCCCTGAAGGAGAGGAGGAAGAGGATGGTGGAGGAGGAAGACCAGCTCTTCCCCGATGGGCAGGAAAACAAAAGAAGGTGACCAGCGTCCTCTGCTTTTCTGGGCCTCCGCTGAAAGATCGTTCCTCAGGAGGAGGAGTGGGAGGGAGTAATCTCAGCCTGCTCACAAAGCCACGGTGCTGCTTCATTCCCTGAGGCACAGCACAGATAGGTTTTGTCGGCTACTTTCTCAAGGCCTGCGAGAGCGGCGCCCATGAATAGTAGCCGTGGCAGCCTCCCGCCTTTGCTCGCAGCAGGTGATAGGTGGTATTTCTGAGAGAGACTGCTCCAAGTCTCCCCCTTACAGTCGTGGATTGTTCGTCTGCCCGGGCAGCTGCCAGTTGAAGAGCCATCCTTGTTGTCGAGGGAATGCCTGGGAAAAGGGAAGGCGAGAATATGGTGGATTTATTCCGTATCAAGACTCAAGCCAGGTTTATGGACGAGTTTGCAGAGCAGATTGGTTTTCCGATCAGCACTCTGTCTGATTTGCGATGCTGATTGCCCCCCACGACGTAGCAATCACATTTGTCCCTGTGGTCTCCGGGGCCACTGCTGCCTGCTGAACCCCGCTTAATGGAGAAGCACCAAAGAGTCTCCTCCCTGAGTTAGAGACAAGGCTGGAGGGCTTTTCCAGAAGCCAGTTCAGGATGCAGCTGTCAGTTTTTTAACTCCACAAATGTATGCTGAGCACTCCACTTACCCCACACCAAGGCCTGGTCTGTGTGCTTTGCGTAGAGCAGGGAATAGAAGATCAAAGTCCCTACGCTTCAGAAGACCTTTGAAGCAGGCATGATTAAGCAGTAAAATAAACAAGGTATATAGCCTGTAAGGGTGTTGGGGGACACTACAGAGCAGGACAGATCTAACAGGGTGATGAACAAGGGGCTTTTTTATGTAAGATAGTCAAGCAAGGACTCTGAGGAGAGAATGGACCCTACACCTGGAAAAGGATCCATTGGCCTAATTAATGGAACTGGAGTGTAGTTGGCAGAACCTTGATACTGTAGAGAACAGAACTGAGTAGGCAGAAGTCTAACTAGATGGCAGGACGCTGTGTAACAGGAGCCCTGCTGCTGTCATGGTTACGTGGACTGCTAATGTAAGGTCAGCAGTTTGAAACCTCCAGCGGCTCCGAGGAAGAAAGACGAGGCTGTCTACTCCCTGCAGAGGGACCGTCTCAAAGGCCCAGGGCCCCCTCTCCTCGGCCACACAGTGTTGCTGCGAGTCAGAATCAGATTGATGCATTGAGCTTTGCTCTCGGTCACCTTCTGCTTGTGGCCTGCGGGCTAGCATCTTGTTTTCTTCACTAAGGATTTCTGCCTTTTTCTTATTGTAATCTTTAAAAAAAAAAAAATTGTAAGGTATTTGGTATTGAAAGTGACCTCATGGCATAGTGGGTTATGTTTTGGGCCGCTAACCCCAAGGTGAGCAGTTCAGAACCATCTGCTGCTTCTCCGGAGAAAGACGAGGCTTTGTGCTCTGGTCAAGATGCGGTCTCAGAACCCCCGGGGCAGCTCTCCCCTGCTCAGTGGGATGGCCGTGAGTCAGCATGGGCTCGAGCGCAGTGAGTTAGGAGTTTGTAGGGAGGGGGGACTAGAAACAGATTGGTGAGCAGGTGACCTGCGGTCCATACCGGCAGGCCAGGGGATGGTGGTGGGAACACAGCAGCCCCTTCTGAGGGTCTCAAGGGGTTTCTCATCTTCTCCAGAAAGCATCTATCTCTCGCTCTTGACTCTCAGGAGAGCTGAGGTTCAGTGTTGGATTCTGTGCACTATCATGAGTGTTTTCCCCACCAGCAGGCTTGCCATACCAGCCTCTGGTGGGAACACTGGAGGGTGTGGCCCTAAGACATCTTTTTTTTTAATTTTAGCTTGTGGTAGTGGGCTGTTCAATATGTAAGTGTAGCACTTCCGAGTACAGTTCGTAAATCAAGAATTTAGTGTGAAGGACGCTGAAGTATTTCATCATCTCCTTTTTGAACGGATGATCTTGGGTGGAATGTACTGCTTGGAATGGGGCGGGGAGCACCCCTTTCTGACATGGGACATATTCTCCTTAGCCAGGTCACTGTCCCAACCCCAACTCATTGCAGAGGCACTGCTGACCCCTGCAACCTTATCGGACAGGAGAGCACTGTCCCGTGGGAGACTGAAGCCCCATGTCTCTCCCTTGGCGGCAGCCTGACACATAACCCACCCCCACCCTCCACCGAGCCGAAAGGGCTCCTGGAAGCCTGGCGCCCCAGAAACAGGAGCAGGTGCTTGGAGAATCAGCGGTTCTTCTTTCCTTCTTTTCCTCAGGCGCCACGACAGCAGCGGGAGTGGACATTCCGCCTTTGAGCCCCTGGTGGCCAACGGCGTCCCTGCGGCTTTTGTGCCCAAGTAAGTGGAGCCCCGGAGGGTGAGATGGTGTCAGCTCGTGGGGAGAGGGGTAGACTAGTTACCAGGATGTGCCTGTAGATTTTCCTCGCTTCGTGTGAGGTCAGTGAGGGGTGTTGTGAGTAACCTAGCCACAGCCACTTCTCACTGTTCCCTTTGAGATGTTGCCATAACCACGGGTGAGGGCTGCCCCAGCAGCTGACCGAGTGTATGGCCGAAGAGCGCAAGTCTTCCACAGGTGGGTCATCCAAGTCCCAGCAGAGGAGACTCACCACCATGTTAGCCTCCAGGAACTTGGGTCCACGGCATTTCCAGTGGGCTTTGTGTTTTGAGTTTGAAAGTGCTTTGGAGGAGAAGTTGAAGGGCAGGGAAAGTGGGGGCAGAAGACGAGGCCAGACTGAGGCAGGTGAGCGGGGGCCGCTGTCCGAGAGGGGACCCGCAGTTGAATTGCCTGGGCTCTGAGCGACGCCCGGAGCTGTTGAAGGGCTCGCAGCTCAGTGGAGCGCAGTGGTGGGTGTGGGGGCTGTGACGGGGTAGAAGTATGGAGCAGCCCACAGGAGACAGCAGAAGTGAGGACACGAGGCGAAGGGTCAAATGTAGGGTGGTCACGAGAAGGACAGTTTGGCTGGTTTAATCAAGAGGGGGAGTAACCACTGTGGAGTTGGCTGAGGAAGCTGGCCCCTGGTGGAAAGGGCACGCCCAGGAGACGGTGGGTCTCTGCATAGTATCAGAGGCTGGGTGACTGCTTGAGGACCGGTGTGTAGGCTGGTTCTGTGGCACTGAGTTTGGGGCAAAAATCATGCCTCTGAGCTGCAGTTCTGCTTTTTAAAGGTTTTATTGACTGCAAGGGGGGCTTCAGAGAACTAGTGAGAACCTGGAATGGGAATATAATGAGATTTTTAGAGCTGGTCAGCCTAAGGCGGGGCAGTCTTCCTTGGGGGCTTGCCTGAGTGTGTCCTCCATGGCGGTCGCATGGACTTGAGGAGGAGTTCTGGGACCACAACTCGCACCTCCCCATCAGGGCCAGTTCCTCTCCGGTAGTCCCACCTGTGACGCTGACATTGTGACTTGGTGCCGGCATACATGATCCATTTTCCGTGAACCTCCCATGTCCCTTCTAAAGTTGTGTGTCCCACAGACCCTCAGACACCAGGACCCAGGGCCGGTGGTCTCCCCATCTGGATATTTGTTTTTGTCTTGTCCTTGTCCTGTTTAAGACTATAACAAATGTTCCTTTAGAAAAGACAATGGAGTCTTCCTGCAAGCTCCCTCAGCCCCCACCACGGCCCTGTTGAAGTGCACACTCGAGAGACCTGGGGGCCTGGCCCTGCCGTCACTAGTGACCGCACCCACCCCTTCTGGTGTCCTTTAGAGATGCTCCTGCCCACTCCGCCTCACACAGCCCTCCCAGGGCGTGGTGGCATTTTCTGAGACCGGGATTGACAGGGTTGGTCTTCCGATCATTGGCTTTCCCAAGCTGGCCGAGGTCTGCTGCCGCCCAGTTAGCAGGCACCCTCTCTGGCCTCTGTCTGGGAAGGACCGAGCCAAGACCAGACGGGATGAAGCCTTGACCGAGGGTGCCCTTGGTAGCCCACGGCTGACTGCCTGCCCGCCTCCCCCTTCCAGACCCGGGTCTCTGAAGAGAGGCTTCCACCCCCAGAGCTCAGATGACCACCTGACGAAGCGGTCGCGCACCTCGTCCGTGAGCTCCTTGACCAGCACGTGTGCAGGCGGCATCCCCAGCTCCAGCCGCAACGCCATCACCAGTTCCTACAGCTCCACTCGAGGCTTCGCCCAGGTATATGGTAGTGGGGGGGGGGGGGGGGGGGGGGGGGGGGGGGGGGGGGGGGGGGGGGGGGGCGCGGCGCGGTGTTGGACTCCCCGGGCTGGACCGAGCAGATGTTTACTCACCGCCGGCCTTCAGCTATCTTGGGCTCATTTCTGTGCCAGCACGGGATGGCAGCCCTTGAATGTGGCGTGCAGACAGGCGGTGTCGTTAGAGGAGCCCACTCGAAGGCAGAGGGCTGTTGCTGCAATGAAAGGACAAAAGAGAAATCGCAGTTCCATCCTGTGACTGCCTTTTATTACGAAGAAGGTAGCTGCCTGAGAAACCTGGGCCGTCTTCCCAGGTGCTTCCCGGGGCTTTCCCCACGAGCCACTGGGCTGTGAATCCCAAGACTGACGGTTGGAAGCCACCGCTCCCCGGGATGACGGTGAGGCTTCCTGCTCATGAGTCTTGACAGTCGGAGAACCCCACTGAAACACTTTCAGTCCGTCCCTCAGGGCGACTGGCAGGAGCCCTGGTGACGCAGTGCTTCTCGGGAGGAAGATGGGGCTTTCGAATCTGGGAAGGCGTCAGAAACTCCCAGGGACAGTCCTTTAGGCTCCTTCGAGTGGGCATTGTGTTAGTCCAGATAGAGAGGTTCATAGACAAGAGCAACTGTACGTTAAGGGACACTCCGACCCAGTCCAGTCCAGAGCCGTAAGTCTGATAGTAGCCCATAGGCCCCGTCCCAATCTATAAAGTCCTCTCCAGACTCACGAAGCATCGCAGGCCCGTGGGTGCCGTGGGAGTCTCGTGTATCCAGTGGTGGTAGAAGTCTCTATGTGGCTTTTCTGACGTGAGAGGTCTGATTGCATCAGGTTAGGAAGCCCATGTGGCTTCTCCTCCAGGATATCTCAGTGAGTCAGCCTAGTGTCTTGTCAGGAGTGAGTCTCTCTCATTTCCAGGGAGGAAATACCACCAGATTTCCCAGAATTCTCAGGAGAAAGACATGCCCACACAGAGAGCTCATTGGCTGTCTCCAGATTGACAGGCTAGACACCACCCCTACACCCCAATCCTGAAATTGACACCAGATTAGTGACTACCATAGATATGGACTCCATGGAAGTGAATTTGGTTTTTGGAGTTACAGGGCCCCTCTCAGAACTGCCTCGGCAGCGAGGTTGGGTTTTGGTTTGAGCTGGTTCCTATCTCTCTGCCCTTTGTTCTCCCTAACGGGCTACAGCCCGTTTTTGAGAGTTCTTCCTGTGCTGGGGAAGTATATTCCAGGCGAACAAAGGGGAGCAGTCTGAGCAGGGCTGCTGGGAATGTCAGTGAACAGGTTCTTCCAGAGGGGGAGCAGGGCCTCCCTGACAGTGCACACGCCACGTGATTGCATCTGTGTGTAGCTGGCGGGCTGTTCCTGACCAGGCTGGCGAGTCACCCCACCAGCCACAGCCCGGGAGAAAGAGGAGGCCCCGGCTCCCGTCTCAGAAGATCCAGTCTCAGAAGCTGGTGATGGTCACTGAGTCGACTCTGGTGGCAGGAGGGTTTGGTTTGGTTCAATACAGTGACACGGACAAGACTCAGGGTTGTAGCTGCTGTTTCAATCCTGCAGGATCTTAGGAACAACGTATACCCGGGGAGCCTGGTGGCATCATGAAATTAGAGGGTCCTCAACTCCGAAGCAGCGGTTTAAAAGACGAAGGCAGTTTAATAGGTGCTACTGTGAAATTGTCTCCGAATTGTACAGAAAAGCCCGGTGCAGAACGATGTCAGATCCATCCTGTTCTTACTGTTGCAGGTTTCCTGAATCCTGTGATGCACCCAGAAAAATTCTGGTCAGATAAATTAGGTTGATAGGAGACACAAATCCAGGGACACCCATATATTTTTATAAGGATAAACTTTATATACCAAAGAGTATATCAAAAAAGCAGCCCAGCCCAGATCAAGTCCCTGTCTGATACTGGGCCGTAAACCCCTCTTCAGACTCCCGGGGCAACATGCCGTGATGCAGAATGCAGGAAGGTTGCAGGCTGGTGGGTGCAAAGTCTTGCAGTTCCCACGGCAGCGGGCACATCTGCAGAGCTCTGGCAGCCGTCAGTGTGCTTTGGTGGTTTGTCAGCAGGCAGGTGAAGCAGAGAGAGTGTGTGGCCCCCCTCCAGGGAAAAAGAGGAGGAGGCCGGTAGCCATTGATAGAAATTTTATTATAAACTATATGTGAATAGAGATGTGCTCCAGTACAGTGAAGTAACAGATCAGGTTTTAAAATACATTTCATGTATCACAATAATAAATTGTGATGGGAAATAGATAGATTAAAATATATATCTTTAATTAAATCATTTTATTGGGGGCTCGTACATTGCTTATCACAATCCATATATACATATCTTGTGCCAAGCACCTTTGCATGCCTGCTGCCCTCATCATTCTCAAACTGTTTGCTTTTCCACTTGAGCCCATGGCATCATCAGCTTTTCATCTGTTATTTTGTCAAATCTTACACTGTCCGACGTCTTCCCTCACCCACTTCTCCACTGTCCGTCCTCCCGGGAGGAGGTTATGTGTAGACCGTTGGAATCTGTTCCCCCTTTCTCCTCCACCCTCCCAGTATCTTTACTCTCACTACTGGTCCTGAGGGGTTCACCTGTCCTGGGTTCCCCGTATTTCCAGTTCCCATCTGAACCTGTGTACCTCTTCCAGTCCAGCTGGATTTGTTTTGTTTTTGGGGGGGCATCAGTGCCCTCTGGTGGTCGTGGGAGGTACCCAGTGCTGCTCCTGAGAGCCGCTGCTGGATTTGAACCGCCGAGCCCGCGGGCCACAGTCCTGCACTCAACCACTTAACGCCACCAGGGCTCAGTGTCCTCCCCTCCACCCCCCCCTCACCCCCCAGCTGTATTTGTAAGGTAGAATTGAGATCATGATAGTTAGGGGGAAGATGCCTTTAAGAACTAGAGGGCAAATAAATAAAATAATTTTTAGAAAAACTAGAGGGAAGTTGTATGTTTCATCGACTTAAGGGCCATTTTTATCGCGTGCCCCAGTACAAGGGCACAGAAGTTGGGTGGTCTGTTTTACACGATGGGATCCTGCCATCTCTATCTTGCTACTGCATGCTCTCCCCTCCACATCATGTGATCTACCTTTTATTCATTAATTTTTATTTTACTGCCTGAACCTTTTTTCTGATCACTTTATTGGGTGTGCATACAACTCACCATCCATCCATTGTGTCAAGCACGTTTGTGCATTTGTTGCCATCATCATTCTCTGAAACATTGGCTTTTCACTTGAGCCCTTGCTCTCAGCTCCTCATTGTTTCACCCTTCCCACGAACCCTGGATAATTTATGAATTGTTATTTTGTCTTATCTTACACTGACCAACGACTCCCTCCACCCACTTTTCTGTTGTCCACCCCCCAGGGAGGAGGTTATATGTAGATCCCGGTAATCAGTTTCCCCTTTGTACCCCACCCTCCCATTACTCTCCCAGTATCAACCTCTCTCACCACTCATCCTGAAGGGGGATCGTCTGTCCTGGAATCTCTGTGTTTCCAGTTCCTAGCTATACCAGCATCCTCTGTTCTAGTCGGATTTGTAAGGTAGAATTGGCATCATGGTAGCAGGTGGGGAGGAAGTGTTGAAGAACTAGAGGAAAGTTGCATGTTTCATCGTTGCTACATTGCTCCCTGACTGGCTTGTCTCCTCCCCACCACCCTTCCATAAGCAGATGCCCCGTTGCCTACAGATGGGTTTTTTGTTCTTGGATGCCTGGTACCTGATCCCTTTGGCACCTCGTGGTCACACAGGCCGGTGTGCTTCTTCCATGTGGGCTTTGTGGCTTCTGAGCTAGACGGCCACTTGTTCACCTTCAAGCCTTTAAGACCCCAGACACTGTATCTGTTGATAGTTGGGTACCATCAGCTTTCTTCACCACTTTTGTTCATGCATCCATTTATCTTCAGCAGTCCTATCCGGAAGGTGAGCACACAGCGATAGGTTTTTGTTCTTTGATGCCTGATCCCTTCGACCCCTCGTGGATAATGGAGAGGATGATGCCTAGAAATCCTCACATTCTAGGTGCTCAGCAACCGCAGGTAGTGCCTGCCCAGGTGGGGGCCACCCCCACCCCAAACCCAGACCCTTTGATAGCATGGAAACTGCAGTTTGGGGTTCTGTTTGGCCCCTCCCCCAGAGCACTGTGGCTGTGAGGTACATGTCGCCTCGCCGGTGAATGTAGCAGAGGAGGGAGCACCAGTCATCAACCCCTGGGCAGTGCTCTTCTCCATCACCCTGAGCATGGTGGGCGTTTGGGGGAGCACCTCTGGGAGCACGTCCGCACTGTGAACTGGCCTGTGTTTGCCCCACAAAGCCGACTGCTCAGCGCTGGCTGGAAGAGAATGGTTCCGTCTGCACGGCTTTTGTTCTTCTTTGGCAGCCGCCATCAGGTGGTGCCCACTGCCATGCTGAGCCAGCCTGGCTGTGCCCAGCGGCATTCCACTGGTCATTAATGCCGCTCTCTCCCCACCTCCTCAGTCACGGCAGGGCAGACTCCTGGGTTCCTGATTTGTGTACGTTTGTTGCCGTTTGCTAGATACAAGCCCTTTGTGACTGATCACCACGCTTTAATTATGGTTAATTATGTCCAATTTGTAACAATGAAAATGGATCCTGCCTGTCAGGTACGTACATGCCGATTCATAGAAGTAGCAAAATGGCAGTGTGTTTGTGTGCGTGCAGCGCGTGCACTTTGCCCTGCCCCCTGGTGGGTTTATGTCTCTGGGCAGTGGTGATGAAGGAGCTCGGCGCCGGGGGGGCAGGTCGGTGGCCGTCTCTCAACTGTGCGCTGGGACTCTGTCTGCCTTTCAGCCATGGAAGAGAAGCGCTCCCAGCTTGTCGCCCCTCTCGAGCCCAGCCTCCTCCCGCTCACAGACCCCGGAGCGGCCAGCAAAGAAGAGCAGGTGACCCACATTCTTGCCCAGCTGCCGCTTGCTGGGTGGGGGGCTGGCAAAGGAGAGAAGCTGACGGGGCCGTGCTCCTGGGCATTTGGCTGCTCTGACCTGGAGGGTCAAAGGAATTAGCTCACAGCGCACCCCTCCCCCGGGGCTCCTGTCTCCGCCACTCGAAGCTGCGTGGTCGGTGCGGATGCTGGCTCGCCAGAGTCGCGGCCATGCGGAGCAGCCTCGGCGCCGGCTGAAGCCCCTAGTGCACCGGTTCTCAACCTGTGGGACCATCGGGAAACTCACCCATACAGTAGCAACGAAAATAATTTTATAGTTGGTGATCACCACCCCATGAGGAACTGTAGTAAGGCGCCTGCCTTCACCTCTGCGGGGTGTTCTCCAGACTCGTCTTTGTTGAGTGTGCAGACCGACGGAGCTCTGCGGGTCAGGCTGTTCTTGACTTGCGGCACTTGTGTCATTGGGGAGAGGCCACAGAGGGGTCCAAGATGCCCCAGGGAGTTCATGTCAGCCTTTTCTTTCTCTCTTTCCCCTCCCCTTCGCCCCTTGCAGAGAAGAGGAGGCGTGTCATCAGCCCAGCTCTGCACCTCCACTGGTCATGGACAGGGAAGCCCAGGGAGAGAGCGGTGAGCTGGGCAGCGGGTGAGGTGGTGGGCAGAGCTTCTGGATCTTGGCACATTAGCCTGGGAGGCAGAGAGCGGGCCTTTCTGATGGGGTGTACTACAGGGAGAAGCCTGCCATGAGCGCTCCCCGAGCAGTCCAGGGCAGAGTGTCCAGGAGCAGTGGGTTCTTTCTCTGCCGTCTTCTGGAGAGTTAGAAGTCATGGCTGGAGTCCTCCCCCAATCCTGGGAAGATGGAGGTGCCATGGCCTGGGGCCAGCGGGAACCAGCCGGCACGGTGTTCCTCAGTTGCAGATCCAGGCACCCGGAAAAAGCAGGCCATGTGGACTTCCCCATCCACACGGGGCGGCGTGGGGCAGCGGAAACGGAAGACCTCGCTTCTGCCCTCCAGGCGAGGGGACCAGCTGGCCTTGGTGAGGGCTCCTTTCCCTGCCCTCCTCCCGTTGTCTGCACCCGGGCCTGGGGTGACTGGGGAGGGCGAGCTGCAGGGTCCTACCCGTCGTGGCCTGGGGCCGACCCCGCGTGCCGTGTTTCTCCGCAGCCTCCCCCGCCCCAGCTCGGCTACGCCATCACTGCCGAAGACCTGGACTTGGAAAAGAAGACGTCGCTGCAGTGGTTCAACAGGGTCTTGGAGGAGAAGACAGGTGAGGGGTGCTCCCCAGGCTGGTTTTCGGGCCAGTGTCTACGTGGGGGGCTGCCTAACAGGGCTTCCGGGGGTGGGGGGGGGCCCGGAGCAGAGTGGGTTTCCCTACTGAGACCACGTGGACACCGGTCAAACAGTGACCGCGCCGCCCTGCGTGGCCGTCCTCCCCCCAGAGGCTACCTCCTGCCCCGGTGCTGAGAACACCCCCAGCCCTCTGCCGCCTCTGACGCTCCCCACGCCTGCTGCGGGGCCAGCCGCCAGCTCGAACCCACTGCTGGAGAGCCTGAAGAAGCTGCAGAGCCCCCCGGGGACCCTCCCCCCGGCCCAGCCTGGTGAGTTGGGAAGGAAGCATGTGGGTTGCTGCGAGCGGGACAGCCCTGCTTAACTCAGCTGAGCTGGGGGCTCCTAGAAGCTCGGGTCTCCCCGATGGTTGGTTTAAGGCAGGTCAACCCAGCCGAGGGAGCGTTGTCTGGGTGCCTGTTACTGGAAAGCTGCGCCCCTCACCTGATCTCAGCTTGATCCCCGCTGTCCTCTCCGCAACCCCGGCTGCCTGCTTTTCCCGGAGCGTGCCATGAGGGGAAGCCGGTTTGTACATGCCTGGGAAGCCACAGGCACAGTTGGGTTTCATGCCGCCC
>PVJH01016980.1:0-41603 GCA_004026705.1 Nesogale talazaci
CACTATGCCACCATGGCTCAGCCAAAAAACATAACTTTAAGAAGCATTATAGTTCCAACTTATCAAAGATCAAAAAATACAAAAAATTTGAAGCAAACAAACATACTCAGAAAAAAAACAAATGAAGTTTGTCTTTTATGGAAGAAAATATTTAGAACTTATTTTATAGTTTCCAATAGCAGTTGCGTAAATATTGCTTATTTATTCCTTAAAGGCCAATTTAATGGAGTTTGGGGAGTAGTGGAGTTTGGGGAGCCTAATCTGATAATGGTTTCCTAAGCTGGTGAGAAAGGACTGAAATAAAAGGAGTAACTACTGGTAATCAGAGGCTGGCCTGGTACACCCGGTGAGAGCATGCTATTCTATGGATATAGATATGGATATTCTAGTCTCTCAGAACACTGGCCACAGGCTAGGTTATTCATTCACAGGCTATGAACAAATGAGACCAGGAGACATCACTTTTCTCCAAACACAGATAAAAACAGTCAATCTGCCACCCACAAAATTTCAAATGCCCCTATTTCCCTGCCAAATGGAGTATCTACTTTTAAATACTACTAATATTTTTTAAAATTATGAGTTATGTCTATATCTCAACATATTTTCCATCTCAGCATTTTTCCATGTACAGTTCTGTGACATGAATTGCATTCATCATGCTATGCCACCCTCACCACTGCCCATTTCTCAGTATTATCATTGGAACCAGTGTTTTTCCTTTGCGGGTGACAGCTTTTTTCTAGCTTTCTCTCATAGAGATTTATTGAGATGCTCAATCACAGACCTACCTTCATTTCCTGACCACAGCCACTCTAAAAAGAATCTCGGTTTCTGTTAGCCCCTTCCACAAATCTCTGTCAAATCCCAACTCCTGTGAAGAGGTTCTCTTAAATGTCCTCTCACTTTGACACTCCTTGATGGTCCCAGGTATGTGTTTTCCCCCTTGTCACAAACCCAACTAGTTCAGCTATAATGGTGGGCCTGGTGGGCTCTGCTTGGATGGTACTGACACCAGTAATAATGATTTTTATTAAAAATGGAGCTGGTGTGTGTGTCTGCACAAAGTTTGTGTATTATTTTGAATACAATTAAAAATAAACTTAAAAGTACTTATTGCAAAATAGTAATCGTAGATAGTTTCCTATTAAGTTGGTAAAATACTTGTGAGAAAGTAACATGAGTAGTTGTCCTACTAAATCTAATTGATGAAGTTCCATAAATGCCAGGTTGATGGATAATTTTACTTGTGAGAAAGTACACTAAAGGATTATTCAAAATAAAGAGCAAGAATTCCACACGCATGTAATAGGTTTATAAATTGAAGGGAAAGAATGTTAAAATATGAGCTTTTCAAGATAACACATTTAATATTTCCTATTTTTAATATAATAAGGAACAAAGATTCTTAATACACATGAGGCCTGGTAGCTGTCATCATTTAAATGAAGTATAACTCTTAGATTTTTTTAAGTGTTTTTTTTAATATTTCTGACTCAGAGGTGATCATGTTTTTTACAGGATCCATTAATGGTAGAACTCTCCAGCCCTGGGCCACTGACCTCAGCCTTGTTCCTGTTTCTTCACAGCATGAAGGAGACTGAGAGAGGACCACTGTCCCCTAAAGTTCTCTTTAGTCAGCTTTGTCAAAAGTGGGTGCATTTACCTTTTACATGTAAATAATCATTAGTTACAAAACAGTAGTGTATTTATTATTCTATGTTTTGTATGTTTCAGCATGCAAATCCTGCACCTACGTTTCAGATTTATTCCTAAGTGTTCATGATTTAGGGTTCTTGATTTTGTTTCTTGCTACCTTGTTCAACTTAACTTGCTAGTTCTAGTCGTTTCATGTAGATTTGAGAAATTTTTATGGAGGCAATGAAGTTATTGGTGACTAATGACCCTTTCATTTCTTACTATTCCATCTGAACCCTTTTATACCTTTTTCTTATTTTGTATCATCCGGTGAGGTCCTCCAGTATGGTGTCGCTGTGAGGAAGTGGACATCTCTCTTCCTGATCTTAGAGGACCTTTGTTCATTGGTTGACTTTTTGTATGATGATAGCTGTGGATATATGTATTTTTTAATTTTAAAGATGTTCTGCCTATCAGATTGAGGGAATTAAGATCTATGACTGGTGTTTTGAGGGTTATCAAGGAATTGGTTGTTGGGTTTTGTCAAATGATTTTCTGCTTTTATTGAAATAATCTTTTGTTTTTCTTTCTTTGGCCTGTTATTTCATGAATCATGTTAATGGGTATTCTTTACTGGCTTTATTCACTTACAATGAATTGCACATATTCAGCATGTACACTACCTAAGTTTTGGCATGTAGATTCATGACACCATTACCCCATTCGCTACATACCCACCCTTACATGTTTCCTTTGTCCCTTCCCTCTGAGCAGCCTCGCCCCTGGTTACCAGCTCCCTACTTTTCTCCCTGTTGATTTTTTTTTTTTTCATTTTCTAGCATTTTGAACAGCAGCAATCCCTTGCTTGCCTGTGCTTTCCTTCACTTGGCATACTTACTGTATGGTGTGTGTCTCTGTGTTGTTGTGTGTATAGCTTGATGGATTTGGGAATGGTGAACCCATCTCTTGAAGTTTCTTATTTCATGGTAATTATCAGCCCACCTGGGATGAATACTCCTAAGGGGGAAAGTGCTTCAACTTTCTGTAAGCCTCTTTTTAAGCAATAATCTTGGCTGAGACCCGGTGGTGTAGTGGTTGTGTGTGGGACTGCAGCCCACTGGATTAGCAGTTCAAATCTGGCAACAGCTCTCCATCAGCAAGGCTTGGCCTCCTACTCCCACCAGGGGGCAGTGATGCCCCCCCCAAAAAACCGAAATGACCTTTTATTTTGAAATAAATTTAAAACAAGAAGTTGTGGCAACAACAACAAAAATAGTACGACAAATTCCCGTGCCCTTTACTCCCATGCTTCCTCCAGTGATCATGCCTCGCACAGCCACTGCACTGCCCAGACCAGGAGGTCAGCACAGCTCCGAGATGCTGCAGAGGGGCTCTGCTTTCCCTCCCACTCATGCCCTGCAGGGTCTGCTTCCTTGACCCCCGTAGGCTGCTAATTAGTATTTGATATGCTGTACTCTCATTGGGTTTTGTCCACAAGAAAAGCTAATCAGCCCAACAGAATGTTCGCTAGCAATGTTATTCAAGGACATTTAATCCAAATTTGCTGATATTGTTATATTGTATACCTTGGGTGCTACCAAATTCTTCAGATAGAGTGGAAGTACCATAGTCTCAGCCCCTTCACACCCTCTGCCTAGTCAGTTCCGATTCCGTCGGCCACACAGCCTGAAGTGAGTTGTGTGAGATGGGGCATAACTCTGTGAGTGTGGATAAGTTATCTATCTTTTCACACTTTCCTCACCTGTACAAAGAGTGGATTAGTGAAACCAACCTCACTATCATTGCATCATTGCTGTCTCATTGTGGGCCTGGAGAATAGGGCAGAGCTGCCTCTGTGAGTTTCTGAGGCTGTAACACTTTGTGAGAATAGAAAACCACACCAAACTCGCTCCCATCGAGTCAGTGCTGTGGGTTGCTGAGACCAACTGTTTACGGGAGTAGAGAGCCCAGTCCTTCTCCCTCCAAGAGGCTGGTGGTTTTGAACTGCCCACCATGTGGATCGCAGCCCCATGCATCACCACTGTGCCACCAGGGCTCCTTCAGCATATAGTTAAGCAGTTGATAAAAACATACTGTAATTGAAATTATATTTAAATTTTCAAAAAGGAGCTCTGTTGGTGCTGTGGGTTAGGCTGCTAGCTACACCAGCCACACCTCAAGGGAAAGATGGGGCCAAGTGTCTCTTCCCATGAAGGTCTACAGTCTCAGCCACGCTGCAGGGAGTCTCTGTGGTCTGAAACCAACATTATGGCAGTGTTCTTGTTATTGTTAGCGTCTCAAAATTAATGATAGATGATGGGATATCCACTCTGCAGACTTGCTTTTTTCCTTAGGACAATGTCTGATTTATTAGTCACAGGACAAACACATCACAGTTCTCCCATTGTCCTCAAAGGATCCCTGGGTGTGCAGTGCTTAAACTCCCCCAATGGCAGCAGGAGTGAAAGACCAGGGGCTGGGTTTCTGTAAAGATTACAGCTAAGAAAACCCTGTGGGGTAGCTCTGCTCCCTCAGATGGGTTTTCTTGGAGTTGAAAACTGCACACATCATCATCGATTGTCCTGTTGATGGACACCTTATTGAAGCAGCACGCGAGCATATGATCTTTGAAGTACAATTGTTGGGTCACAGTGGGTTACAGGTAGGGCTGCAAACCCAAGGTTAGCAGTTGAAAACCACCAGACTCTTCTCACTCCTCGGGAGAAAGAGAAGGCTTTCTATTCCAGTAAAGAGTTACAGTCTCAGAAACCCACAGGGCAGTTCTGTCCTGTCCTAGAGGGTCTGTGTGCATCAGAAACGACTTGAAGGGTTTGTCTTGGTCATATAAATGAAATTAGTAATTTTTTGACTTATTTTGCTCCACACAATGCTTTCATCCATGTGAGGGCATGTGTCAGGATAGCACGTGTCTTCACTGCCGAGTAACATTCCATTGTGTGGGTATTGACCACATTTTGTCCACTCATCTGCTGATGGACATGTTTTGGCCAGTGTGGAAAGTGCTTCCGTGACCATTAGTCTACAGTTTTCTGTTGCCGTTTGTGTTCTTGACCTCACTTTTCTGGTGTGTACCTGCAATTGAGCGACCGGGTCATGTGAGTTTCAGATTCCCCCCTTTGAGCCCTGCACCCCTTGACAGTCCTGCATAAGTGCATGAGATTGCAAAGCTCTTCACTTTCAGCTTTAATCTTTGTAGAATTTATTTTTGTACCTAGGGTAAGATAGGGGTTTATTTATTTATCTTGAAAGTTACTGAGATTCACTAAATATTTGCTGTGTCAATACACCTCTGTGAACAGCACCTGATCCTTTCACGTAATGAATACACAAGAAATCTAATGGTCAAAGCCTTGCCTGCCTTCACTGAGATATTAATTTATGGTCCTGTGCTTTAATATGATTGATCTCTTTGCTCTCTTGTTTATTTAATATAGGAAAATAATGTAGTGCAGTATGTTCCTCCCTTTAGAATTCAGTGTCGTTTGTTTCTCTTGCTTAGTCTTACAAATTCCTTTAAAGAATCCCTCCCTGCTCTCATGTATTAGAGGTGATATAGATCCATGGCTACTTGGAGATTATGTGACTTGACTTGTGGATTTCCCAGTACTGTGTTTGCTTTACCAATATTGGACAAAATATTTCCACAAATACTTAAAATATAATAATATTAAATTGTTATCTTATTTGGAAGGGTAGTCACAATTTATCTAATTGGAAAAAGTTTTAGGCTTAATTTTAAAATGTGTGTTATCTCAGTGTTTTAAAATAGTAGTAATACTGCAGCTGCACCATGAAATAAATACTCTTTTTTTTGGTCTTTTTTCCTATCCGGCTTTTAAATCACAGGGCCCCTCGATTTAAAGGCTGCCAACAGCAGGACAGTCAGGAGCTTCTTCACTACCTGCTGGATGCAGTGAGGATAGAAGAGACCAAGGTCAGGCTTCGCCATCATTTTCTTTTAATAAGAAGGCGCAGAACTGTTGGATTAAACATGTTACAACTTTAAAGCATGATTGAGAATTAGATTGGTTGTTTAAAAACTGTTGTGTATTGTTTTATGATATATTATTTTTCCACCCTTTCATAACTTGCTGTCCCTTACTTATTAATACCCTTTAGCTGCAGAGAAGAAATGAATTCAAACTAGCTTAAGAAAACTAATCATCTATGACTGCAAATGTAGAGGGATGTCAGTGAGTCTGAGGAAGAGACCGGAAGGTTAGCAAGGATCTAGAACGTCACTCCAAGGAAGTGACGGGTAACAGCGGGACCTGACCGCCTGTGTTTACACAAGGAGGAGAACCCAACTTCACGCCAGCCCAAGGCCAATCTAGTGCCCCAAGGCAGAGGTCAGAATGCCTCCACCCTCCTCCTTCTTGAACTCTATTCTGGCACCAGCTATTTCTCCTCCAGCACTCTGCTTTGCTGGGCTTCCTAATCCCTTGTAGTGACCACACAGTCCTCACTGCCAGCACTCACAGGGCTGCTTAGTAAGGACGTTCACAGGTGCCCACAAGCCAGGCTCAGAAAGCATTAGAGAGAGTCACTGGTCCATGGGAGTGCCTCTTCAAAGGCAGCTGTCAGATCTCCCTGTCACACCATCCTCTGTTTCTTTGGCCCAAGAAGCCCTCATGAGGCCTCACCATCCCATGGGCTCAGTAGAGGGGCTCACTGCTCTGTTTTAATATGACTCATCGATGGCTTCGTCCACCTTAAGCAGGGATCTTGCATGTGTCTTGTTGGTGGCTCTTTCCTCATGGTGGACAGAGGAATTGCTGTACTTGTTTCTGAGATGGCTTTCTTATACCCAGAGATACAGCAAAACCAACCAGTCTGTGAGTTCGAATCATCCATGCCTTATTTGCATGTCCCCCCACCCCCGCCCCAGGAACTGGGCAGGGATTATAATGTCTGTAGATGGAAGGAACGCACCAACCCATTTTTCACTTCACACTTTAATTTATTAGGGTCTGTGGATTATCTTTGTTTGCCATTCTGCAAACACCTTCTCTGTCTGAATGGTAGAGCACCACCCCTGTTGCTTCTGTGGCTTCACTTTGCAAAAGTCCATTCCAGCTGACTTAAGTTTGCATATTGCAGTTAGAATTCTCCCTTCATAGCTGAACTGGCTGTTTGTAAATTTCAATTCTAAATTCCAGTGAGAGAAACTTTATTATTCTCTATTTTATAGGGTTGTGTTAGTCCGGGTAAACTAGAGAAACAAATACGTAGACTCGCATATGGATATAAGAGTATGGTTTATATACAAGAGGAATAGGACATTGAGAAAGCATCCCAACCCAGTCCAGTTCAAAGTCATAAGTCCCATATTAGCCTATATGCCCAAAATTATTCTATAAAGTCTCCTTCTGACTCACAAAGTCACAGGCCAGTGGGTGCAGAGTCCGGATGCCAGCAGGGGTCTTCCCATGGCTCCTTGCTTGCAGGGCTCAGGGTCCATCAACAGCATCCACTGGTGTTGGAAGCAACTCAGCGCTGGCAGGGGTCTCCACATGGCTTCGCCAGCTTCAGAGGTCTGGTTCCTTTAGGGCAAGGTCGTGTGGCTTCTCCTCCGGCTCCCCCAGATGCTGCCATCTTGTTTTGTCCGTAGTTCGTTATCTCTGAGACTAACTCCCAAACAACTGGAGAGAGAGCTTCTCATCTTCATGAAGGAAATATCGCGAGATTTCCTGTAAGGCTCAGGAGAAAGTCATGCTCACACAGAGGCCTCATTGGCTACTCAATGGCTATTTCCAGATTAACAAACTAGACTCCACCCCTACATCTCAATCATGAAATTAACATAAGCACATGACCACCAAAAGGGTCTACACAGATCAGTACCAAATTTGGTTCAGTAACTATTGTGTATCTGAAGACTTCAAAAAGTTCATGAAAAATGGTTAATTTTATTGTTAAGAATATACATTTAAAAATATATATACATAGCAAAATTTACACTAATTCTACATGTACCACTTAATGCCAGGGATTACAGGTGTGTTGTTTCCATTCTCATCCATCTCTTCTAAGTTGTACCCATTAACATAAAAGCACCGCTCCCAAGTTTCTCTCTGATAGATTCTTCTAGAAGATGAAGACAGATTGCATTATCTTTGTGTTATGAATAGCAAATATATCATGACGCTTTTAAGTCTATAGATACTAGAGGAGCTCAAAAATGGATTGCTACAAATTTCTAGAATCCTTTTTTAAAAAAAGCAGAAGTACCCAAATTTGATATCGTTTCTTCCATCTTGGTCTTTTAAATTTCTAAAGCCAGTGTTCTGTGCTGCTCAGTTTACACCATAGCAAAATGGGAGTGTTAGTGTTCTCAGAGGGTCTGAAGCATGTTCCTTTTAAGTGTTCTTTGACCATTGGGTGAAGTTCTCATAGGACAGCCCCAACTCTTCTAGAGGAGTGAGCAGGTGCATTGTCGTGATGAGAATAAATTCCACACTGCAACTTTTCTGGCCTTTTTATCATCCATCCAGATTTTGGCTTTGTTAAATGTTTTTATATAAGTTTCTGTGATCTTTGTGTCCTTTGAGACGATCTCTCAAGATTCCCTGTTTGGAATCCTCAATACCAATTGCTATCACTCTAAACTGGCTCCTCTCCTTTGAATATAACTGGCCCAGAGGATCTTACTGGAAGATGCAATTTTGATTGGACCTTTTTATGAAGGCATTCAAACAAAACTGAGCCAAGTGTAATTCCAATAGAACTTGTCCATAGCCTAGCCATCTACTAATCAGAGACATGTGTAAACACATTTTGTATTGAAATACTACATCAATGAACCCCAGTATCAATCCTGGTTGTCTTACCCACAGAGTAATTCCAGTAAGATTTTTGTCGTGGGTGGCTAGGATGATATTTTTCCTTATGGTTGGCAGGAATATGTTTACTGTATTGATGACTAACTATTGTACCTGGAATTAAAAGTTACCTCTGTGTCATTTTTCTCTGTTGATAGTAGAAATAAAACAAGTCTGTGCCTGTCACCCCTTCCCCGCTTCACTTCATGTCACTTCAGGACTATCATTGTTGCAAGTCAATGACTCTTTTTGTGTTCTGATGGTGCCTTAGGATGCACAGTACCTACCTTAAAACGGGGACTGTGCAATGGGAAACATTGGCTTTCATTGCCCTTATCTTCCTTCTGTGATTTGAGGGCTTTCGATGGAGTGACAAAATTGAAACGTCAAGTCTGTGACTATTCAGCGTGTGAACAAGGATAGTTAAGGCGGTCATTTACAGTGAGTGCCCATCGAGCTGCTTTGTATGGCCTGGGAACACCACGGCTGTCAGCCGTGCCGCAGTGGGAGTGAGTCGCAGCCATGTGTGTTTTGGTTGAATAAGGGCTACGGTACAATGCGTGCCACCAGAATCTTTTGGTAATGATTAAAAATCATTGGCCTAACTTTATTTGGCTTCACTAAGTCCATGTCTTATCAGGGCAAATCTGAGGAATATATGTGTGTGTGTGTGTGTGTGTGTGTGTGTGTGTGTGTGTATATATTTTGTTGTTGTTGTTGTTGTTGTTGAATAGAATACTAACCGGGTCACTCACACAGAAATAGTCAGTTTTGGGTTTTTTAATGTGCAAAAAAGAAGTAAATCAAGTTTTATTACAGGAAGCTATTCAGTAAAAAATCTTTCCACTTACCAGATATATGACTCTTTGTTTTTTTTCAAAGTTAATAATTCAAACAAGTAAAAAACAAAACAAATAATTCAAACAAGTTCACTGTTTTTTGCTTGTTTTAGAGTGTGTTATCACAGGCTACATTTCAGAATATACTAAAGGCCTATTAAATCAACACTATTAGAAGTTATATCTGATTTTGTAAAAAGTTCAAATTGTAGAATTTAGAGATTTCTGCATTGAGATAGATACCTTTAGTTGCTAGAGAAGATATTTATACTTACATTAACCAATTACAGATGAACATTGATGTTTGTTGGAATTTTTCATTTAAGTCTATTAAATGTTTCTCCTGTATGGAATTGATACCATTCTCGTTTGCTTGTTTTAATTCAATCTGTTCTTTTTGCAAAGTGCAACTTTAGGAAACACCTGAAGTAAATCATTTCTGATATGTTGAAGCTGAGTTAGAGATGATTTCAATATGTAATAGTTTCTGGGAAACATTGTTTTGACTTAGCATGTGCTGTATTTCAGGAGCATTGGTACGGTATGAATTGCTTTATGTTAACTTACATGCTGTTTTGTAGATATTTAAGTGTTTTGAATCTTGTGTTAACTCTCAGAATACACTTGCAGAATACAGTTCTAGAAATGTAATGTACTGATGAAAGGCCAGTACTTGGTTTCACAATTTTGTGGAGAATTAAAATCTTATCAAACTTCTCATACATACAGAAGGATGTGTACAGGTACACGTACAGTTTAAAGCATGGTAAAGAGAACTGTCATTTGCCACTAACATTGTTCCCTGTCTCCAGGTTAAAAAATTGAATATTGTAAGGACCCGAGAAGCATCCTTTGCTAAACACTAGTGTTTAGTCCTCTCTAAATACTTCTTTTTCCTTCATCATAGGCAATACTGCTTTGACCTTTACAGAAATGACTCCAGTTTCAAGGAATAATTTTGAGAGTTATCTATAATTGGCTTAGGCAATAAGTTGTACAGCTTTGCAAAACTGGGGAGCAAGCAGAAACCTATGGGCACCCATAGATGAAGGGTCACCCCCCAAAAGGAAGTCTTTGAAGAGTGTTTGAAATTTGATCTGGCTTTGCCTTCCCACAGATTTTACAAGAGCTCTTTTCTGGGAAAGTCAGTGGTCAAGATCATGAGTGTGCTGTGGGCCAGGCTGGTCAAAGTCAGTGCTGCTGACAGGAGCTATGGGGGGAGAAACAAACAAACAAAAAAACCCTGCGAGCTGAGCCCGGGTGGCGTAGTGGGTTGTGCGCGGGACTGTGGCCCACTGGGATGGAGGTTCAGTTCCAGCTCCACAAGGGCAAAGGATGGGCCTCCTACTCCCACCACCAGGGCAGTGATGCCCTAAAAAAAAAAACAAAACCCTGCGATAAAAGTTTTCCTCAAAATACTGGTAATATCTCTTGAAGGGTAAGTAATAAAATGCCCTTTAACAGTGTGGATAAGAGAAACTTAACTCACTAATTAAAGACTCAGTTAATATAAAAAGTGGTTATTATTATTGGCATCACTGCCCTCTGGTGGGAGTAAGAGGCCCAGCCTTGCTCCTGGAGAGCTGCTGCTGGATTTGAACCACCAACCCAGTGGACCACTCACACAACTACTACACCACCGGGGCTCAGTCCCTATTTTTTAACCTAAATCTTTAGGCTTGGAATGTGTATTTCAGTTTGAAAGTTTTCTGAGAAAAGAACTTTAAAAAAATTCATTTGTTTTATTTTACAGACTAGGAGCAGAGATTCATATTGTACTTTGTTGTTTAAAAGGTTTTTAGATATGCAGATGAAATCTCTGTTAATAAACCAAATTCTACTCAAATGAACACAACGTATTGCACTGAATAGTAACATTCTAGTATACATATATATATAGTTTTTGTTTTTTGGGCATCATTACCCTCTGGAGGTGGGAGTAGGAGGCCCAGCCTTTGGTCCTCTGGAGCTGCTGTTGGAATTGAACCTCCATCCCAGTGGTCTGCAGTCCTGTGCACAACCACTGTGCCACTGGGGCTCAGCTCTAGTATAGATATTTTAAGAAATGCTCATTACCTTTGTTTTACAGAGGATACAAGCCAGCATTCTGAAAGCATTTAACAATCCAACTACTAAAACTGCTGACGATGAAACAAGGAAAAAAATCAAAGGTATGTTGACTCTGTTAAAGAAGAACACATGAAATGTTTTTTGTTGGGAGAAAAGTTAGCTGAGCATAGGTAGACAAATTCTCTCAAGTATTGGCTTTGAAAGAGGAGTTTACCTACTCCGGTGACTGCAAAGTCTTCTTGTGGGACATGGAAAGTGTGAGAGTGAATCCATGTGCGTTCTTCTGAATAAAATTACGAATATCAAGCATACAGATCAACTTGAAAGGCCTAGAGCCCAAAGAAATTGAAAGCAGCATCCTCACTTGAAAAGTTCCCTTCACTTTACTGTATCATTCTGGAGTTATCAGATAATTGGTTACGAAGATTTATGTTATCATCTACTTTTAGCTAGGAAACGTGTTTACATGCTTTAGTGACTCCTGCACGGAAGTCACTGGTTAAGGAACACACTGGGAAGTTGAGCACATGGGCATGGTTGGCTTCCTCAATGTTAGCTCTTCAGCCAAATGATGAGGTGAAAATGCGATTATCTAATCAAAGTTGATCATTTCTAATTACCCAGATTAAAAGGTGGTTTTGTATCCCGTGTCATCCATCAGTGATTGACTGTGCCAGAAACAGAGGGGAAGCATATATTCCGTTGCGAGATTAACTAATGGTAGTCTGAAGACATCAGTTTTAAGAGACATTTAAGCATATTTTGTCCTTATAGTTTTGCCCTTTTATTATGTTTATTCAATAGTTTTGTCCTTTTATTATGTACCCATTTGATCCAAATTCTGACGTTATAATTTAGAGTTCAGGATTTTTAATAATTTGAATGCTAGTAGTTTGGGTTTTTCTGTGTTGGGATGGTGCCATCTAGTGCACCTTTAGAGTAACAGGCCTGGTTTTCTTTCCAATTTCATGATCTTTCTTTCAATCCCTTGGGCAGTTTTTCTTAAAGAAATGTCTTCATTTCCCATACTATTTCTAAAAAAATATTTATGTCACTGAGTTTTAAACTGCCTGTGTTGATCTCTTTTCTTATTATCTTTCCTTGCTTTTTGCTGTTCCCACAGCCATGACCCTGGCATCTGCGGCCCGATAAGCATCCTTCCCTTCCTATTCCTTCATGTACTCTGGATTACATGTAGTGGCTGAAAAGGTTTAAAGGAAGCAGTTGAGATTTGTTATGAGCCATTGTCATTGCTCTATTTACTTTGCCTGTTTAAATAACACTTCATTATTTCCTGGAGACTACTATGGCTGATAGTCATTTTTTTCTTCAAAAGTATAAAGGAAAAATTAATTTTCATAGTAATTTAGTATGTTATTTAAATGCAGTATGGGACAGCTGCCTTATTGCTACTGCTATGGGGTAAACAAAGTAGCATAAAATATCGTTAGATTGATGGTTGATTATGTTTTTTTTGCGTTAAAAAGTATTGTTTTTACAGCATATGGAAAAGAAGGTGTGAAAATGAATTTCATAGATCGGATATTTATTGGTGAATTAACTAGCACGGTCATGTGTGAAGAATGTGCAAATGTAGGTACTTTAGAATTCACATAAACGTGGAATAGATTACACACACTGGTTGTATTATGGGTTTTTATTCACATGTAATTATCAGCAGTCATTTTATATGTGACAGGTGACTACATAATAGTTCTTGATAGTCTTAAAAATACTATACTTTTCATTATTAAAAGTAAATATGATTTATATATATATATTCAAGTAAATTTGTTTATACATATTTTTTTATTTTCACTTTCTCCAAGCCTTTGAGGTGATCTAGACCAGTGGTTCTCAACCTTCCTTTACTACAGTACCTCATGTTGTGGTGACCCCCAACATAAAAAATACATGTTTTCCAATGGTCTTAGGTGACCTCTGTGAAAGGGTCGTTCGACCTCCAAAAGGGGTTATGACCCACAGGTTGAGAACCGCTGATCTAGGCTAGCTTAACATGCACAAATGTATTAGCTCCCTGTTTGGGTTCAATTGTGGTAAACTTCTGTGAAGAGAGAAGCTGTGTTACGTGGTAGTGCCCTCAGATGTCAGTCTAATATAAATACCGTAATAAACGTCGGGGTGATTTGCTCTCATTCAATTTGAAGTTTATATTTACATGACTTATTGACTTTTTGGTTGCTGGTAACTCTTTTTTTAAATTAGTGATAATTTTCACTTGGAAAATCTTCTGTACTTGAACAGCTTACGTATATTTATATTTTTAGGTTTGTTTTTTTTTAAGATTTTCAATTTTTTTTTGGGGGGGGGGCATCACTGCCCTCAGGTGGTGGAAGTAGGAGGCCCAGCCTTTGCTCCGTGGAGCTGGAATCGAACCTCCATCCCAGTGGGCCGCAGTCCCGCGCACAACCACTACGCCACCAGGGCTCAGCCAGATTTTCAATTTGGTAGTTGGTATTTCTGACAGTGAAACACTTCGAATACGTGTTTTTTTGGGGGGAGGGCATCACTGCCCTCTGGTGGGAGTAGGAGGCCCAGCCTTGCTCCTGGAGAGCTGCTGCTGGATTTGAACCGCCAACCCAGTGGGCTGCAGTCCCGCACTCAACCACTATGCCACCAGGGCTCAGCCCTCGAATATGTATTTTAAACTTTTTTTTTTTTAATAAATCATTTTATTGGGGGCTGAGTTTTAAACTTTTGTTAGAGTTTGATGGTAACAGAAAATTTGAATGCCCATTACCTTGTTCCACATTAAGAGTACTTTTCTGTTTTCTGTAGATTTAGAGAAACAGGGTTGTATAAATATCTTCTGCTAGCCTGCCACACTGAAGCACATAATAATGTGCATTATTTAAATTTGTACACTATTCAAAATAGAAACTGATTTCTCCACAAGTTGGAGAGTATCTTTGAAAGCAGAATTATCTCCTCTGGAAAATAATTAAGTTCTCTCTTTTGGGTAGCTTTTTCTGAACACTTCATACCTTAGGTATGTTACTGTACTCAACAGACGTGTGTTCAGTGTCAGGAGTCATGCCAGCACAGGGGGTCATATGCCGGCTGCTGCGGGAAGGCCTGTGATTGGGACCCCACAGTTCCTCAGTGAGCGAGAGGGGGCTTTCTTCTCATCCCCATGGAGACTCACAAGGGCTGTCTGCAGGGGTCACTGTGACTTGGAATGAACTCAATGGCAGGGAGTTAGTTAGGTTTGGTTTTGAACTGTCAGTATTTTCCATCCGTTTTACTAAATGTAGCTATTTTGAAGTTATTACAGGAATTCATCAATGGTAGTACTGTAAAATTAAATTTGCCTATACACTGAAGTTTTGAAATAACTTTGTTTTACTAATATTATGTGCAGCTATGCCCAGTTAAATCACTATTCTTTCTAGGAGCATTTCACACTTAAAACTATTAGGTTGCCCAGGAAATGAGATATATGTTTTTTAAGAGTTGGTAAAGTGACACTCTGTATATTAGAGTTCTAATTGTTCTGCTCGATCTACTTTCTTTTAAGATTTCCATGATGAACGACCCTTTCATTGATATTTCACTTCCTATAATAGAAGAAAGGGTAAGCACAAGAAAACTAACAATGAAGTTTCTTGAAGAACATTCATTGATTCATTCAGACATTTGTTGGCAACTAGCAGATATCTGGGGTTATTTTTATGTATATGATAATTGAGCTTGTTTTAATATAGCATGTTTGTTATTGGGATTTGTATGTGTATAGTTTAGTTTTTAGTCTCAAAGTTATGCCCTATAATTTCTATTTTGAGAGTTAATTTTCAAAAAGAAATTGCTTTTTTGTATTTTAAGTGAACTAAAAATGTTAGGAAGTAGATGATATCCAGAATTTATGTGTTAAAGCAGTTTTGTGGTATACATGTGACATCTTTATAGGTTTCAAAACATGTGCTCTTGGGAAGAATGGGTAAATCTAGAAGTTCACAGGAGACAGATCGTGGTCAGAACAGTGGCACTATTACTACAGGAACTACTCATCAACCCAAAGCTATCAAGAAGCATTTTTCATCTAAAGATAAAGTAAGATCATGTGCATTTGTTAGACCATTTTAAAAAATGTGTTTTTAATAACTTTTAAGGAAAATTTCAACCATTTCACAGAAATAGGGATATAATAGAAATAGAAATAGAAATAGTTATATAATAAACCCTCAGGGACCTATTACTCAACTTTATAATAGTCAACTCAACAGCTAATATCTGTATTACATTTCACCCCTCCTTATCTGAGACATTTTTGGAAATGAAGCCCAAGTGTGTGTGTGTGTGTGTGTGTGTGTGTGTGTGTGTGTTATTTAGACAGTAAACAAAAATCATAGTAAAGGTTCCATTATCACACCTAAAAACATGAATAACTTCCTGATAAATTAAATCATTATTTAAATTTCTAATGCTGTCTCAGAAATACTTGTATTTTGGTTTTGCTTTTTAAAAGTTAATTTGTATATAGGATCTACAAATGGTCTGTTGATTGTAATTGCCTCTCCTGGTTTCCTCTAAGTCTGATCCCTGTGTGTCCCCCTAAGATAGACTAGAGGTCTGATTTGGTTCAGGTGGACTGAGTCTTGACATCCAAGGACTGTAGGAAGTTATTCTTGACAGCTTTCTAGCCTTCAAGCTACCAGTCTTCGGTGACTGTCATCTAGATCTGTTACTGCTCCAGGGGCCTGCCTGGCCACGAATCATTCCATATAAAACTTAGCGAATACCACTTTTTATGTGACATGATCTTACTAATGTGGCAAATTAGCATATTATCAGACTTAGCTTGCTGTGTTACAAGACTTTTAGATGGCACGACCACAAAAAAGACAATGTTTACATTAAATACAAATAATCTTATCTTTGTTTCATTATTTAGGGCATTTGACTATTTTACCATAACTGGTTTCATGGTTTTCACTTCTTGGTAAGGTTTTAATGAAGAGCCGTATTTTTGGGACCATAAGATGCACCTGCCCATATTCAGAGCAGGAAAGCAAGAAAAAATATATGAACCAAATAGTACCAGTATACTAAAATATTTATTAAAATAAAGCAAAATACAGTAATATTTAACAGTGTAAACTCAACAGCTGCCTCCTGTCTCGGTGTTCTAATCCTGTCATTCAGTCAGTGTCATACACACGCAGGTGAGGTGTGATGCTGTGCTGATCATGTGACCTGACTGACATTGAGACTCCAGGAGGCGAACTTCCCCTGAACACACAGCAATCCACAGCATGCAAACAGCAGTGGGTGCATGGGATCATAAACAAATGTTCTGGGGTATCACCATCTACAGATCATAACTAAAGTGACCAGATTTGGTCTATATGGAGCAACAAAATTTTCATAGAATGGAAAAATAGTATTGTAATATATTTATTTTAATTAATTTAAATTTATTTAAATTTTAAAATGTCACAGAATGTTGTTAAATTGTTAAAAAGCGGATGTCTGGTCACTTTACATAATATGCACCCTCATTTTCCCCCAACCTTGTAAAAAAAAGTTAGTCTTATGGTCCAACAACTACAGTAACTGCTAAGTCATACTAGTTACCTGATTAAAACCTTACCAAGTTTAATATGAAGAATGGGAGTGAAACAGCAGCTAAGGAGAAAGAGAAAAATGAAACCTCAAATCATAACACAAATAGTTAGAGTTAAAAGTCAGTAGGAGGGAGAAGGTCTGTCCTAGAATATTTTTTAAAGTGAAGACATTAGCAAAAGGAAGCGATGAATGGAAATTGTTTCTTAGAAAATGGCATGGGGCTGAGCCCCGGTGGCGTAGTGGTTGTGTGCGGGACTGCGGCCCACTGGGACGGAGGTTCAATTCCAGCAGTGGGGCTGGGCCTCCTACTCCCACCACCGGAGAGCAGTGATGCCCCCCCCCCAAAAAAAAAAAAAAGAAAATGGCATGGGGACACAAAAGCATTAGCAGAGTGACTTGACAGCTGGAGCGATCATGAAACCTTGACTGTTCTCTTCCATGGTGCCCACTCAGTCCTATCTCCACCCTACGCCCCACTCCACACTGCAGCCTGAGCATGGGTTCTAAAACCATCTTATACCCCCATTGCCACCAGATGCCCCTAGCTCTTTGTATAAGAAAATCTGACCCATCGTCTATATTCTCGTCTTCTTCCTATATGAGCACTATTGCTTTCCCAAGGAGACGTCCATTCTTTGAACTTGGGCCTTTGGATCCACTCTCCCCTCTTCTAGGAACAATTCCATTCTCCTGCACTCTCTGCTCAATTTCTGCCAGTTCCCTTGACCCAATGATCTCTAGATGCGTTATTTTCCTTTGGCTTTTAGTGGGCCTGCAATAATAATGGTACCCAAACTTTGAGTTCGTACTATACTGCTACTTGTTATTCTCAGTTCTTTACTTCAGTTATATGGAGTCAAGAGAAAGATTACATAGTCTGACTAAGATCATAAAGATGGCAGGTGTCAGCAACAAGCATTTCATCACTGTCCCTGTGTGTCCTGCCACTTAGCGCCTATCTTGTTTCTATTGCGACGGTTTGTAAGCTCTGAGCCTACAAAACCAGTTTTCATCCTCCTCATTATCATGTCTCAGGTGGCTCGTACTGCTTGCACATGGATGGCGCTTGGGGAGATAGGTGTGATTAAACCTATGGTTACTACCAGTAACCATAACTAATGCTTTTGTTGCCTTTTATGTGCCAGATCCTACTCTGGGCATTTATATGTATTACCTCATTTAATTCCCAAGATATCCAGTGTAAGTATTCTACCAGAATATGAGGGGATCTTAAAAGTTGATGGGGGAAAATGGAATTAAAAGATAGTGGAATTCTCCCACAAACTTTTGAAGCCCCCTTCCTTCGTAAACTCATTAATCCATTGCCTTGATTTATAATATCAGAGAATTTAAAATACATTCAGTAAAGATATCTGTTATAAATCCATTATGACCAAAATGAGAATGGAAATGGATACTTTTATGTTTTGGACTACGGACCGCAAGGTGTGTGATTGCAACCCCCCAGTGGCCCTAAGAGAGAAAGATGAAGCTGACTGCGCCTGTCAAGATGTATGAGGAACCCTTGTATGGGGTTATGAGTCAGAAAGGACACAGTGGCAGTGGGGTTTGCCTTTTTGGTTTTAGGGGTAAAAGGGGTTAGCTAAAATAATTTGACTCAAAAGTTGTTATAATTGACTGATTTTTCAAATCACCTGGGAGCTGTTTATTAAAACAGACGATCAAACCTAACACCAGATCTCCTGAACCAGAAGTTCTCTATGGTTACTGCCTTGTCTGTATTTTTATATAAACAAAAACCTTCGGGGTGTAGGAAACTACTGAATTAGAAGTTAGATGAGTTGGGTTCCAGATAAAGCTATTTTCATTTATCTCTTGGCTGATTAAGGGTCTTAGTGGCACAGTGGTTCCTAGTTGAGCTGCTACTGCAAGGTCAGCAGTTGGAAACTACCAGCTGCTGCTCGGGAAAAAAGACAAGGCTGTCTACTCTCATAAGGAATTAGCCTTGGAAACCCACAGTGGCAGCTCTCCCCTGTCAAGTAGGAGCAATGTGTGTTCACACTGACTTCAGGGGCAGTGAGTTTGGTTATTGGCTAATAGATCTTGGGCAAATTACTTACAACCCATATAGGTCTGAATTTTTCCATGTGATCCATATTACATACATAATAGGAATTTGTAAAGAACAAAGTTACACAAATCCAGCAGCAGCTCTCCAGGAGCAAGACTGGGCCTCCTACTCCCACCAGAGGGCAGTGATGCCCAGGGGGAAAAAAAAAGTTACTATGTAAAGTAAACCCCAGAAAGGTTACCATAAAGTTCATAGGACATTACTATAAACTTCATTTATTTTTCATATATGCTCTAGTAGACTAAATATGATGACGATGAATGTCTAATTATCATCCAGGCATTTCAGAATACTTATGGAACACAAGACCCTAGTATCTGAAGATCAAACACTGAGACACAGATATGGTACTTTTTAGAACACTTCTTCTCTTCCTCCCTAAACACTGAAAGCGAGTATCTCATCCGTATGTGATCCATGACATCTGTCCTCTGTCTCGTATCTTCATTCTTCACATAAACCATAGGCAAAGAAAGGGAAAGTTAAGGGTGGTGGTGTATGATGGTGGTAGGGGCTTCACAAGTTTAAACTCATTGATTAAATCAGCAGGTGACTATCCCCAAATTTAGGTGGTTTTATCTTTCACAAGAAGCAGATTTACACCATTTCATCCAATCAAAAAGGCAGTAGTTAACAGACCAAGTGAAGGTTCTATGCAAAGAAAACTTGCTTCCAGATCTACAGCAGTTGTAATGTGTTCTAATACACTGTAATGTACTTTTGTTGTTTTTTAAAATTTGTTTTCAAGGACTGTCATCATAGTCTAGGTAGACTTAAAAGATGGATCTTAGGGGTTCTAAGAAATAGTGTCTCTTTAATATTTGTGGGAAGTGTAAAATAGACTTATTGGAGCTTTTCGTTTTTTTTTTTAAACTTAAAATCATTTTATTGGGGGCTCATAGAGCTTGGAATTTGTTTTCAGTAAGGTCACAAGATTCTTTTCTCTGAAACTATTGTCAACTTACAGAATCAGCCAATTCGTGACAGAAGACATATAAGAAAGTTATCATCTGGAGAAGAGAGAACTGCTGTTCTGTGCCCCAGGAAGGAAAACCGTGAAAGGAATGGGGCTTCTTCCGTGTCTCTTGCAAGCCTCAAGAAGGCTCTGAATGAAAGCCCCACTGACGACGAGGGCAGTGGAAAGGAAGCCAGCCTCTCTGAAGGTAGTGTGGATGCTGACAGCGAGGCCTCGGAATCCGAACGTGCCTCCGAGCAGGCTGCCACGGGTCTGTCCAAGCAAGTGTCCTGTGGGCACCCAGGTGGACTCCCTCACCAGCCAGCAGCAAGAGGCCTGCCCTGCCCCCAGGAAATGCACAGTGGTGATCAAAGAGTGGCTGAAGCCCTTTCTGAACTTCACTTGAGCAGCAAGATAATTGGAGATGGAGATCTTGACAGAGAAAATCAGCCAGTAAATGTTCCAAATCATTTATGCTCTTCACCGCAAAAGCTAATGGTGTCCGACAACCCCCAAAATGCTTTTCAGACCCTCTCTCAGAGCTATGTAACTACCCCAAAAGAATGTTCAGTTCAGTCCTGTCTTTACCAGTTTACGTCTATGGAATTACTCATGGGGAATAACAAGCTTCTTTGTGAGAACTGTACAAAAAAGCAACAGAAACACCAAAAGGAAACCAGTTCTGCAGGTAAATAGTTCATTATTTATAACTGGTGGGTTATCTGATAGCACGGGAATTCTGGTGACTTGGTGGATCATGCATTAGGCTGTGAAGCACAAGGTCAGCAGTTCGAAACCACCAGCTGCTCCAAGGGAGACATATGAGACTTTTTACTTAACAGTTCCAGCTTTGGAAATCTACAGGAGCAGTTCTACCCAGTCTTAAAGGGTCACTCAACTCAATGACAATGTTTTTGGTTTTGTTTTTTGGTCCTATAACAAGATCTCAAAGCAAAGGATTTCAGAATCTGTCTCCAGACCAATACTCTTGGGAACAGGGGTTTTATTCATCGTGTATCTCTGAATATAAGACACAGACTGGGCAGAGTAGATTTACAGTCGATTTTTGTTGGAATAAATTGAGGACACAAATCCACGTAATCTTATTTAGAGGCCTAGCTGTCTGAATCTATCCAGAAATAATAGCCCTGAAATTTATAATCCCATCACTAGTGAGATTAATGTGTTTTATAAATAATCCTATCAATTTCTTATAAATTCATAACATAAATTATAAATTTGAACATTTAAAATAATTGTACAATGTGAAGCCAGCAGCATAATAGCTGTAGTTAAATGGAGAAAAAGAAGAATTAGGAGGTAAGAAATTTCCATTGTGTCTCTGAATCAAAACCCAAAGCCACTACCTGCAGGTAGATTTCTACTCACAGGAAGAGCCTGCCTCATCTGTCTTTTGCAGCATGACTTTGCAATGAGCGCTCCAACAGCACAGTTGGCCTGGATTAAAAGGAGAGACTGCTCTGGTCTCTCCTGACTAGTCCTTAGAGAAATAGCGACTATGTGGTTTGCACTTGGCTACTAATAAAAAGTTGGCAGTTCAAATCCAACCAGCAGCATGATGGAAGGAAGGCCCTGTGATCTGTTTCTACAAAGATTACAGCCATGAAAGCCAGCGCTCTGGAGCTCCATGCTACTCTTTAACACATGGGTGTCTTGCGTGCTGGAATCAGCTCCATGACCAGGGCGTTGTTAATTTGAGAAGTGTTTAGATGGGAGAAGGAAGAAACATTAATCCAAGGTAAACACACCAGTGGCCTCATTCAAATCCTGTACTACGTCCTTTAAGGCAGGAGCCCTGGGAGTGTAAGGGTGACTCACTGGGCCACTACATTAACCACAAAGTCAGCAAGTTAAAAGCACCAGCTGCTCCAATGAAGAAAAAGAAGACTTTCTCCCCTAGTTACAGACTCAGAACACACAGGGCAGTTCTGTGGGGTGGCACAACCCTGCCCTACAGGGTTGCTGTGGGTCGGAATGACTCTTTTTTAAAGATTTGTTTGTTTTTTGTGGCATCACTTCCCTGGTGGGAGTAGGAAGCCCAGCCTTGCTCCCGGAGAGCTGCTGCTGGATTTGAACTGCCAACCCTGTGGGCTGCAGTCCTGCACACAAACCACTAGGCTAGAAAGGCTCAGCCTGGAATGACTCTCTTACTGAGGCACCACGTTTTCCATTAGTTCTAGTTGCCATATATACTAAAGTATAAGCTGCCCCAAATATCAGCTGAGGTATCTAATTTTACCACAAAGACTGCATTAAAAATGTGCTGGGAAACGTGGCTTATACACGAGTATATACAGTGACCAATTTGCTTATTGGGATTATTAGTGATCTTTAGCTGAAAGTTATTGACAAAAGTTACTGCTTATCAGACCCCCAAATTTTGTTGCAAGTGTCACCTGTCTTATTTGTCTTTATAAGTGTGTGCCTTTTTGTGTGTTTGGCATCACTACCCTCTGGTGGTGGTGGGAACTACCCAGCCTTGCTGCTGCTGGATTTGAACCTCCAAGCCAGTGAGCCACAGTCCCACACTCAACCACTGTGCCACTGGGGCTCAGCCTTTAAGTGTGTGCTTAAAAAAAAAAAAAATCGAGTGGATTTTCATAAAGCCGATGGATGCCCAATAATCGGAATCCAGTTTCCTTTTTTAAGCCTTTTCAAAATGTGATAACAATACTTATAAGGTAGATAATGCATAATTATGGAATTTTACAAATAAACATGCTATGTTTCACGCAGAAACAAAAGCAGAGGGGGTTTATACTAATGCCAGAAAGCAATTGCTCATTTCTGCTGTTCCAGCTGTCTTAATCCTCCACCTGAAAAGATTCCATCAGGTAATGTCCTTGTTTTCATTGTTGGTGTGTGTTTTGCAGAATATCTTAAGTAGTCAATGGTAATCTATTAAATGTAAACATTTGCCCTGTGCTGCTTACTGGTTTTCTAGCCATCATGGTTCATAAGACTTTTCTAATTAAGAGTGCTCAATTCTCAATAGTTGAAGATTTTCCCATGCCTCAATTAAGTGATTTTTAAAAAATTAAAAATCATTTTATTGGGGGCTCGTACATCGCTTTTCTTTTTTCATTTTTGGCATCATTGCCCTCTGGTTGTCATTCATTTTTCACAGTACATAAATATACATACTGTCCCAAGCACCTTCACATGTCAATTAAGTGATTTTTAAAATCTGAATAATTTTAAAGTTCCTCAGGAAAAGTGAATAAGTGAAAATAGTGAAATATTGTTGAAAAAGGAGTAATTATACCAATTTTAAAATGATAAAAATGGAAACAGTCTGGTTTGTACAATCAATGAAGAAACATGAGTCAAATGTAAAGCCATTATAATAAAGAAAGATGCTCAAATCACTGGGAAAGGGGGGTTAGACTGTTCAGTAAAATGCTTGGGGGAAATATTCTGGGGAAATAATCGAGAGCTTCACTCTATACTCTGCTACTAGTAGTAGAAACAGTTACCGCCTCAGAAACTCACAGAAGCAGTTCTACCTTTTCTCCCTTCCATCAGCTCAGCCAGCAGTGAGTGAGTGATTTACAGATCATGTTAACAAAATTTTTAAAACTATATCATTGAAAACAAGACTAGAGATAAAATATAAATTGACATTAGCATGACTTCTGTGTGAAAAATTTTCTAAGTATAAAACCCAGATAAGAAAAGATTGAGAGCTTTGATTGTATTTTACAACATTTTAGATAGTGGACATACTGGACACATGGAGTGGCCATGGGAAACAGAAGCAGATGTTCCGTCCTTGACCCCCTCTTCCTGAGCTCAGAATACTTTATATTAAGCTTGCTTATGCCATTGACTCTGAACAAGGCACGGTCATGCCAGGTTGGAGCAGTTGATTTCATGATAGACCATGGTTTGCACTTGGCACTTGCATCTCTATTTAGGAAGAGGTTGCTATCGCTTCTCGGCCTTTTGACTAAGATCAAGTGTAGGAAGAGGTTGTTGAAGGCATTCTTGCCCTCAGAGAAAAATACTTAGAGATGTCTTGGCCCCTTCAGGTTCTCTAGGTCATTGTCAGTGCCCACATTCTCCTTTCCAGGGCCAGGGAATCTAGGCAGCAAGATCCCTGACCACCACCACTGCTACACAGTACTCAGCGTCCCTGCCAGCTTACTACTCTCCAGTGCCTTTAGAATTGCATTGTCAGAAACATCCACAACCGCTGAAGGCAACTGCCAACTGGATAGATACTTTATGGCAAATTAATCATACCCTAGAAATATAATAAAATCTCTTAAAAATTATCAAGGTACTTATAAAAAAATAGGATTCTCTGTGTGGTGCCAATAGTTCCCGTGCTCAACTGCTAACCTAAAAGCTGGACATTTGACTGCACCAAGTGGTGCTTGTAAAGAAAGACCTAGTGATTGACTTCTGAGAAGCCAGCCACAAGCATAGCCTGCTCTGACACAGTGGGCCTAGCCTGAGTGGGGTCAGCTTGCCAGCAACTGGTTTTAATGGTAAAAATGGTTTGTTTTTTAAAAAACCACACTGCACTGATGGAACATACAGCTTGCTTCCAGTACTTTAATACTTCTTCCCCTTCCCCCCTCATGACCCCAATTCGACCTCACAAATCCACCTAGACCAGAGTTGTACAGTGGTACAGATAAGAGCCAGAAACACAGGTAATCCAGGACAGATAAACCCCTCAGGACCAATAATGAAAGTAGTGGTACCAGGAAGGTGAGGGAAGGTGGGGGAGGAAGGGGGAACCAATCACAATGATCTACAGGGGGACGAACAAGAGAAAAGTGGATGAAGGGAGATGTTCGTCAGTGTGCGGCATGAACAAATAGTAATTTATAAATTATTAAGGGTTCTGGAGGGAGGAAGTGTGGAGGATGGGGAAATGAGCTAATAAGGGCTCAAGTACAAAGAAAATGTTTGAAAATGATGATGGCAACATATTTTCAAATGTGAGGAGCTGTACGAGCCCCCAATAAAATGATTAAATTTCACAATAAGGAGAGAAAAATAATTAGCCCCCCCCACACACACACACTAATTATAGCTCATAAAAGGAGATACAAGTTCTAAGGAAGGATGAGAAAAATCCATCGTTTCTAGGAGAAAAAGTGTGAAAATAAAGTAAGAGATGTCTTTTGTACCCTTTCGGATTAGGAAAGCCATAGGCGTGTTGATGGGGGTGACACGCGAGCAAGACGCTCTCATGACATTGGTGGGAGTGAAGCTGCGAACAACTAGAAAGTAATTTAGTCAAAATGTGCATCAAAAGTATAAGATGATGTTTTATATTATGTAATTGTTGAACAGAAGTCATTGCTTTTAACTCTGCCACCTTACTTTTGACTACCTGTAGTGAGGATAGAGGTATTCACAAATATCTAGGTCCCACTAATTCTGAGTTATACCAGATGTTAGGCCTAGCCTAGGTATTGAATAAGATAAGATAACCAGGTTTGTAGTTTAATGACAATGTAGTTTAACACAATCTATCATTCAGTTAAAAGAGGCAAGGAAAAATTAAGGTCTAAATAGAAGTCTAGATAATCCAAAAATAATTCTCTCCCTCCTCACAAAAAAAATCATATTTTGCTAAAGATCTTTATGTATTTTTTTGTGAACCCCAATGGTACAGTAATTAAAGTTCTCAGCTAGTAACCAAGACGCTGGCAGTTCAAGCCTTCCACTCACTCCTTGGCGGAAAGATGAGGCAGTGTGCTGCCATAGAGAGTCGTGGACTTGGAAATCCGAGGACGGCAGTTCTACTCTGCTCTATAGAGTCAGAATTGAATAGATGAGATTGGAGGGTCTCTTTTATAATGGGTTATTTCTCAGCAGCAAAAGTACCCGAGCCTGAACTGCTGTCAGTACTTGTATTTGATGCTTATAGGAGATGCCTTTTAAAACATTAGGCAAAAAGAAATTGTGGCACATGATAAAATTAAATTTAATAAAGATTAACTATTACTGGAATATAACCTCATGTCACATATCATGGTTAAGACTTCTAAAGAGCACACAAAGGATAAATTAGTGTGTTTTAGCCACAAAATAAACTGCTTTGTTTTTTTAATTTGAAAAGCATAAAATAAACAGCCACTAGAGATGTGGTAGAAATTTAAAAATTGGCATACAAAATCTAACTGCCACCGAGGTCACGAATCCCTGCACGAAGGTTAGTTTTGTCTGTCTGTTGTCTACCTGAACAACTCAGGTTTGTACTGCCACAGTCCAGTGGTCTACTTGTGGGTCTCCTGCCCAGTACGCTGGTCAGTTTATCAATTAGCTCCTATTATCATTATGTAATCCAAAGGATAGTTTTCAGTCTACCACTGAAAATTAAAAATAGAAAAAATATTATGAAGATTCATTTTATTTTTATATAACATTTGCTTTTATTGAAAAAGCATTCTTTTTTTTTTTTTTTTTTTTTTTGTGGGCATCACTGCTCTCCGGTGGTGGGAGTAGGAGGCCCAGCCCCACTGCTGGAATTGAACCTCCGTCCCAGTGGGCCGCAGTCCCGGGCACAACCACTACGCCACCAGGGCTCAGCCCAAGAAAGCATTCTTAATGTCATGGTGGTTTTTCTTTGTAATGACTGACTATTGTTAAGTTCTAGAACTAAGGAGGAAGAACCTCATCTAATTCACTTGTACCTGGCCGAAACTAAATGAGGTTGTAGACACTCAATTAAACTCTGTCACTTGCTGAGAGTCACACAGCTAGCCAGACATTGAGGCAGGCCTAGAATATCAGGCTCCTGGTATCCTAAAATATCTCAGATATTTTCTGAATATCTGAGATATTTTCATGATACCATGTTTCAGTAGCTTGGCTTTTGGATTTATTTTTTTATAAGTATTAAAAATCCACTTGAGAAGTGATGCCCCCCCCCCAAAAAAAACAAAATCAAAATAATCCACAGTGAAATACTGTAATTAATCTTTTGCATGAACAACTTATGAAACCTAATGTTTAGTTACTTATCAATCTGGACGATTCATTAGTCCCATTTTTATATCTATAAAAAAGTAATTTCTAGGATTCTTATTTTGGTTTCAATTAAAGCACTATGCTTTTGATCCAATTTTATTGCATTAAATGTTTCTTGGGGGTCTTTTGGGTCTTTTTAGGCTGGATTGAGTCTTCGCAAAGTGAACAGACATGTAGATTTTCCACTCACCCTTGATTTAGCACCATTCTGTTCTGCTACTTGTAAGGTACAGTACATTAAGATATTTAATGGGCTTACAGGTAATAAACTAAAAAGTAGTTTCTCATTTATTGGGTGTTGTTTTCATTTACTTTTAAAAAATAAACATTTCCTCTCAAAAGGAATTTTAGAATTAGTGAAATTCCATAAAAAACATCGAACAAAAAAAACCCATGGAACAATTTAGTGCACTATGACTTTTGCCTTTTGGGAGACACAGGAGAACGCCACAAAGGTGAATAAGGTAGTGTTGCTTTCAAAGAGCAAAGCTTCTTGTAAATACATGTAGGAGCAGATAGTTGCTGAGAGAAATGAGCAGGTTTGATGCCCAAGATTTTCCTTGTGGATCTTGAACTTCATCATCAATAGTTTTAGCATTTGGGATTTCCACATAACTTTTCAAATTAACATACTATGTGCCAGGCATAGGTCTCAATGCTTTTTTGTGTGTATTGTCAGGTAATTTTAATACTTTTTAATTGTTAATGCTTTAAAAAGTAGGTTTAGGAAGCCGATTGGTGTATAATTACTTATAAAAAGTCATGGATTTTATCTCTACAGTCCCTTATCTTCTTTTGAGGGGCATGGACACAATGTGTTGTATATGACCTCTGACTATCCGTCTGTTTGTTTTTATGGCAGTATGCTCATTAAGCTCAAGTTCCTAAATACTGATAAAACAGAAGTATCTAAATGCAATTGCCTAGTGAATCTAATTCATATGCTGTGGAACACTAACACTATCTGTCAAAGATTATTCTTTGGTTTTGCTAACATAGTAATTGTTATCAAAGATGTTAAAATGTTTAACAAGCTCTATATTAAATTTGTGAATGTGTGTGAAAGTTATGTTTTATAGAAATACATCTGACCTACCATACAATTCAGTGGTTTAAATATATCAGAGTTGTGCAGTTATTACCACAATCAATGTTTGAACATTTTCTTACTTCCTATAACCATTATCATTAGGTCCCAGTTACTCATTAAGCTCCCCTGCCATCACCCTCAGTAAGTAGAGTACACTGGAAAATGGATTACTGCAAATCTAGTTAGGTTAAAATTTAACATACTTTTGTTTTCTCTTTGGCCCTTTTTAATTTGTTCTAGTTTCTGTTATTTTAGCCTTCACTTGGATTGAGGTTTTGCTGTGCTTTGTTGTTGGGGTGAGACATTTCAGTGTGTACAGAGTACAATAGTCCAATGAGCCCCTGGTCCTCATTCCCCAGGCCCAACAACTTTAAATGCATGGCCAGCCCCATCCAGTCACATGCTCATCCACTTCCTCCTGTATTATTTTTTTCCCTCCTATATTATTTTGAAGCAAATACCAGACATAATATCATTTCACCTATAAGTATTGCTATGTATTTCTTAAAAAGATTTCCCTTTTACTTTACCAAAATTATCAACAGTTTTTTCATCTAGTGTTTATATTTCCAATTGTCCTTTTTCCTTTATAATTAATTGGGATCTGAATAAACAGTGATGTGGGGTCTACATCTGAATCTGGCACCCACAGCTAATGGCTAAAAAGAACTGGTCAAACATATTTCTACCCTCTTAACCCCATTCTGACACTAACCGTTTCTCCTATTGTACTTTACTTCCACACACACACACTGCTATTCTGCTGGATTTGATAATTAGAAATACCACATAGAACACCCAGATGGTATGGTTACTGAACTTATCAGAGAAGTTAACATTACAATCCATGTGAAAAATGCTCAGATACAGTTGTTCAGTCAGGACAGTTTCTTCTCTGCTGTGCTCACAACACAGGCCTCTCAAGTCTTTGGCCTCTCTGGCCCATTTGCCTCTGCCCTGCTTGGGCAATATTGCAGAGCTCTTTTGGAGCTGGCCATAAATGCCCACAGGGTATACCACTCCACTCACTCCAAAGGCACCAGTTCTGGTTCTATGGGCTAGCAAGCTCAGCTTTCCTAAGTAAAGGCATGGGCATCATCCCACTTTCAAGTCAGCTTCCTATCCAGAAGTATTCTAGTTCTATATGCTCTGGTGCCTGGGAAATCCACCACTCTGGCTCCCGGTTCTGTTGCTGTGGTTCCTCTGCTATTCCTCTGATGGTAAAGCAATACCTAAGTGAAGGAGGATGAGTGCCTGGAGATCTCAGAGTTCAAAGGACATGCTCCACTCCTGGCTGTTTTGTTGGTATTGAGAGCTTCTCTACTTCTGAGATGACTCCTTTTATACCCGGTACAATTAACACAACCTCTTACCAGTCACAATTGTATCATATTTAAAATGAATCTCTTCCAGAATCTTCTTACCCAAATACATCAGGGAAACAGAGATCATTTGGTAGGCGTAACAAAAGTTATGAGCCACACATAATCCACTGCACTTCAGCCTCCAAGTAAAGTCTACATTGTAGGACTGAGGATGGTTGTCATTCCTTCTCCATTTATTAGCTAGAATATTCTTGAGAGAAGTTCATTTATTTAGTTGTCTTTTGGTGTAGTTCTTAGAGAAAAGGCAGGACTGATGAATGCTTGATTCTCACTACCTACCTAGTTTTCAATAATAATTCCTTAGTTCACTATTGTGTACAAATTATGACCAATTAGTTTATCAATTAGTAAATTCATGGATTTAAATATCTTTGATAGGCTCTAATCCACCAGGTTTACTTACTCGCTATGCAATAGGCTGTAGATTATTTCAGTGAATACAAATTTGACCACTGGGACCTTTTGACAGGACTCTGGTGATGTTTCTCTGTGTAATAATGCCATCATCTGGAAATACTGTTCATTGTTTGTGTGTGTTTAGTGATTGCTTTTGCAATTTTAATTTTAATAGTTTTATAAAAGGTTTACCAAGTTCCAACATTAAATGTATCAAGTGTACAAAACAAGGTAAATTCAGAGTCTAGCTTTTGTACCACTAGCTTCCTCCTCCTCTTTATAGACAACCACTACAAACTGTGTTTTAGCCTTTCATTGCTTCCTAGAATCTAAGCAGATAACTACGCATATTTGTGTTCAACCTTTAAATACTCATAGCTTACAGTAACTATCTTTTCCATCTTAACCTGATTCTCAAAGACTATTCCATAGCAATATATTTAGTTTGTGTTCTATTTTTCAAGCAAGATAAGACTATTGTATAGGTACATAATTCAGGAGGTCCCCAGATTATAGACATTTGTGTTGGGGGGAGGTGGTCCCCAACACTGGAACAAGTCCTCAGGAGCAACTTTGCAATTGTAGAAAATATTACAGACAGACAGCAGGACACGGGGGCTCCTCGTCCCATGTCTAGACTAAGAGAATGTATTTTCCAATGGGTATATGTAATTGGGTTTGCAAATATTTCATAAGGCATTCATGTCATACAGCTAACATGAGTCAATGAGTAATATTATAAACAGGTAATATCATAAACCAGCAATGAAGAGTCAGTGTCTTCAACTAGGCTAGTTGACCTCCAATCTGCCACTGCCCCCCACCCCCCTCCCGAGGGGGAGAAAATAAGATCAGCCTCAGCAAGAGATGTTAAAACGGAGTTTGCTACATTTTAGGGTGGGTTGGCTATAGAACCTGATTGCTTTTATCTACAGATAATCTCTAGGCATTATGAAGTAGACAGATCCAGAAATGATTCATCTTATATGGTAGCTTCTTATGGGTAGTCCCTTATCTGTTAGTTCTTTTATGGGAGGTTATTGGAGGAATTGTGTTCAGTCCTGACACTGAGTATTAACATTTATTTATATCATAACCCCGACAGTCTTCCCCCACCAGAGTCAGTTTTCCAGACCCATAATTATGAGCATGGATGACTTAGCTGCATGACATTCTCAGTCAGTCTCTTGGTTTACCACACATTCGACTCTTGCAGATAATCCAGTAACAGATTAGGGTAGTTCTTTTTACATTTTGTTCTTGTGCCTGTATGCCAGCCAGCATCCTAAAAATAAAGCTGATGAAATGTAAGATATATGTAACTGAGCTAAATAATAATACAGAGGTAGAACTTTTCATATTGCCACCCACACCATGTACTCTTCACAGCTGCCAACAGAAAATGCCGTCAAGCATTTTTATTTTGCAATTTTGTGAGATATTTTTGTGGAGCTATCTCTGGGTAGTTTCCAGTGTATTTCACTTATATGCAGGATTTATGTATGGCTTAGTTTTATTTTCTTTCAGTCATAATTTACTGAGTAATACTAATTTGAGGTTTCTTTTTTGTTTGGAAGAACGTGAGTGTGGGAGATAAAGTTCTTTATGGCCTCTATGGAGTAGTGGAGCACAGTGGCTCAATGAGAGGAGGCCACTACACCGCTTATGTAAAAGTGAGATCGCCTTCCAAGAACTTGATGGAACATGCTACAAAAAAGGAAAATATAGATGGTATGCCAGCCCAGGTTTTTTTGCATTTGTTGGAATGAAAGAATATGCATTTACTTTTCTGAAAGAGAGATGTTGTTATTTTCATGGATGCCCTAAATTACATGAGAATTTTTAAAGTGTCTAGAAAATCATGGATTATCTTAAATATCCTACGACTATACTCTTTAGGTAATGTGAAATAGCATGCCATTTTTCAAGGGTTTAGTTATCATGTATTCGCATCACTGCCCTGGTGGGAGTAGGAAATTCAGCATTGCTCCTGGAGAGCTGCTACTGGATTTGAACCATTGTGGGCCGCAACCCCACACACAACCACTGCGCCACCAGGGCTCAGCTTAGTCATCATGTATTATAATAGTGAAGTAGTACTTAGTGTTACAAAATTATTTTTGAAAATATACAAGGTGCTCAGTATAAAGTGAGAGTTAAAAACTTGACCTATTATCTATGGGTCAGTAAACAAGCATTCTTTTCCTTATCTTTTCATGAAAATTATGCTTTTCCCCGAGCAAATAAGTATATGCAATGCCATCTAGTATTTTATTACCTACTGCCAGGCAATCCCAGTGCCGTAGACTCACTTCTTAGTGCCCTGCAGGACAGAGTAAACACCGCCTACCGTGGGCTTCCAAGCCTCAGTCTTTATGGGAGCAGACAGCTTCCTCTTCTTCCTGCCTAGTGACAGAGGGGTTCAAACGGCTGACCCTGCACTTAGCAGCTCAGTGCGTAACACACTATGCCACCAAGGCTCCGAATATTTAATTATATAGTTTAAATAAAATTATATTAACTGGGGATAGCTATTCCTTTTAATATTAATATTTTGAAAGCTCATTTTGGGAAAAAAGACTTCCTGCATAATATCTAATTCAGGTCAATATAGTTTGTAATGGCTGTGTTGCGGTTTATAATTTTTGGTGAGTCCATAAAGCATTTTTCCCTTTGTTTCACCAGGTTTGAAAGAATGTGGAAGTGAGGCCGCGGGAGAGTGGGTCCATGTTAGTGACACTTGCGTACAGGTCGTTCCCGAGTCAAGAGCACTGAGTGCACAAGCTTACCTTCTTTTTTATGAAAGGGTATTATAATTGTCTGTGCAATGTTAATGCTTACTTAGGTGGCTTTTACCTATCTGCTGCAGGGATAAGTAATGTGTAATGTGCCTTGGCTGTTGTCTTTCTTCTCTAGCATGTCTCACAAATATTCCCAAACTTTTTCACCATTTTGCTTTGAATGAGCACCTTTTTAAAGAATTAAATGTATTCAATACTTTCAGCTTCATGTTATCAAATATAAAACCTGCTTTCTTGTTTTTCAAAATATGTCCTAGAATAAAACTAGTAGTAGAGAAAACCCCTTTATGGCCCAGTAAAACAGGGTTTATAAGTGATGCTGGCTAAATCAATTGATCTCTTAAAACAATGTTTCCCAAATGAAAGCGACATATCCACCTTCCTGATTTCTGAAATGTGTCTGTATATAAGGGAGCTTCCAAAGGTTGTGGAAAAAATGCAATTTTCTCACTAATTTTTCAAAGCTTCCTTGTGTGTATAATTACATACATATGTATCCTTTGCTCTTCCTTAATATTTTTACTTTTTTGTGGTTTTACATGTATATACACACATATACATACATGAAAACATTTTACTTATTTTTTAAATTATTTTTTAATCCTTGTTTTTTAACCTTAGCTGTGTTTTGAGCAATAATATTAAGAAAAATTGTTCTTCCATGTACCACTTAAAATCATCTCAGGGATATCCATGGGTATATGTGTACTATTGTTGGGAAGCATTACCATAGTACATAATTATATAAAGTCATACCTAATATGACATAGCTGCCTTGTCAAATTTTATATGCTGGGCCATGTAAAAAGGACTGTAATTTAAATATGATGTGTTTACAATCAATATAATGACTAGCTTATTGTTAATTGATACTTTTGCACTAATACCTATGCCTTTTGCTTATTTAGTAGATAAATATTAAAATAGTTCATCAGTGTATCACTTGCCTAACCATGACAAATTTGTGAGTGGTTGGCAATGTCAAAGATAGTTGTAGATCATTGTAATACGCAGAATAAATAGAAGTTGCTTTTCCATATGGGCCCATGTAGTACCTTTGAAATACAAATAGTAAATTATAAAGTTAGTCTGCTGCTACTTAACAGAAAGTTCATTTCTAGTTCTATACTTAAGTAAATATTAAATATGACTTTTTAGTTTTGAAATTACTTTTTGTCTTCAACAAGCATCATTAGTAAGTTTAAGTGGATCAGGCTTTTATTAAATAGGTATAAAGTTAGCTTTTCTGTTTTTCTTTTTAAACAATAAAACTATCGTACAAGTCCTGTAACACATGGTTTCTTCCTAGCATACAAATGATGAAACTGTCAAATTTTAGCATAGTCAAAGTTTTACTATTACATGGACTTGAGTTTTTAAAAATAATGTTACTTCTTTGTCACATTTAATCAAAACATATATAACTGCATGGTTTTAGCATTCTGGGTATTAGCATACAGGCAAGTGCTGGGGAAATGTCTGATCCCAGATCCCTTTCCTTGTGGAAATATGAGGAGTAGCTGTCTAAAACCAGTGCTGCCTTTTTGACACATGGGTGCATGGTGATTAGTGTTAAGATGGTAATATTATATAAAACATAAAGCTTTATAATGCATTTGCACAGATCCTAATGTAGGCTATTGAAATTTTAATAGTGTTTTTCTTCACAGCGAGATGAAGAAACATTTTTTGTCAGCTAATGTGTGTAAGCAAGTTATGCTCTATAAAATGTACTTCATGTGTATTTATAATCATTGACATTGGAAATTCTATATTAAGCAGTGAAATAAAGAATAATCATCTTTAAAATCCCTTAATGATGGCCATAACGGTAATAAGGGCAATTACCAGGCTTTCTTTTCCCCAGAATGTAAAATGTATTAAGTCATTAGAGTTTTCTCCTAGAGAAGGTATTATTAGGAGGTCTATCCTTTTCATTGAATGGTGATTTCTTGTTTCTTCTAAAAGGGGTAAAGAATTAGTACCAGAAACAAGAGCGTTCTTTTTGGTTGCCTCTTGGCTCCCCCCTTGTACAGTTGGAAGTCAGTGATGAGCCAGCATCCAGGAAATAGTTCACCTTTTCAGTAGGTGGAAAAGGATACCAGAGAGATGTATTTATCAATTTGTTTTTGGCTTTGCTCTGATTACCAACTATTGCTACCTCGTTTTAAATTAAGTGAAAGAGTATAGGTTTATAGTTCAGGTATCAAAGTTGCTTCTATGCTTGACATTTCTTCTTTTACTCTGTATTTATGGAACACAGCACTGTGCTGACACTGACTGTTTCAGAACAGGAAGACCTACAACAGTGTTAGATGTAACAAGATTCAAATAAGATCGTTTTTATTTTCCTCTCTAATGTTAAGTGAGCTAACTCTAAGTTTTAAAAAAATGATCTACAGTTTATGAGCTCTTCTGGAGGTGGAGTACACTTCATTTTGATACCTAAGAATTTCCTAAAGATAGTTTTTGTCATAGGAAAAGTGTGCTTAATCGCTTCTCGGCCTTTTGGCTAAGATCAAGTGTGCTTAAGTTAGGCATTTCTGACTTGTCTCTTGTTTAAGACAAGTTGCAGAGATATTAAATTATACTACTGTAATCACAGTAGTTTTCTGACAAGATCTCAGGAAACAAATAATAAGAATGTTTACAGATCCTCAATACAAATACCAGCCAGTGTAGGTGAATGAATATAAGAAGTAAAACACATATTTCACAAGCTTCACTCAGAAACCGGTTCACAGGGTATGTCCAATCGAATGCCCCCTCGTGTTCTCATATTTAAATTGATAAGGTTTTAATTGTGCCAATTATGTGAATATTTTTGACACAACTAAATTTATGTCCATACTTCAGATTTTTCTGTTTGATGATTTAAACATGGCAGTGTAGACCATCCTGTTAGGTAGCAAAGAAGTGTGGTAGTTGGTTTCAACTGAGAGAGTTGTTAGTAGCTGTTCTTTGACTTTAAATGTGTCAACAGTTACTTTACCAAACTATATTTAATAACTTTCAGCTCTTGTGTGATTTTATCAGTTATTTTATATAATACTGAATAAAATTTCTTGAAGATTAAGCTGTGAAATATGTCAGCCCTTATCTGATTTTGTACTGCAAAGCAATATCTTGACTACTTTTCTTAAATTTGTATTCGTAATTTATTTTCTGCATGATACTTAAGTAAACCCAAACCAAATATATGTTATATGCAATAAAACTGAGCCTCTACAAAGTATCTCGTGCATTACTGATGAAGACTATCTTTGAGATATTTTAAACGGTTTTCTTCATGAAAAATCATCAATGCACATTCGTGTAAAAGGTAGATAACTATATTTAAAATTTTGAGTTACATGGTTGAAATGTCCTAACTGTTGTTTGACCTTTACTTTATAAGGTTTTTAGAAAATAGCTGTGTAGCTTCTAAGCACAGTTTTGTTACTGGATAAACAAACATAATAAACATTAAATTCTTATTTACCTTATATTTCATGATTGGTCTTCGCATTTGTAAAAATCATTTCTTTCAGGAAAACCACCACTGGACGTGACACCACTCTTTTCCAGAGGCACCACCACCCCTCCCTCCCCTAATACCTGCCCTCATGTCCTTGGGCTCTCCGGTTTGCTTCAACAGCTCAGAGAAACCACGAAACCTTGAGAAAATCGCTCTGCTGCTGCTGGTGCTCTTTAGACCCAAATCCAAAGCTCGAACATTGTCTGAACCCTCCTCCTCAGTCACAAGAAGCTGGCAAAGGTGGTCAAATGATAAGCTGTAGGGGAAAATGATAAAAACTGCCATGCAAGACCCAAGAACTGGAGGTCAGCCAAGCACCAGGTCAGGAGCCAGAAATGCCCTGAAAGTCAAAGCAGGTCTCCTCCCTTCTACGAATGGTCAGTGAAGAAGGAGGTGTCACAAAAATAAGGGCTTTCATGGGGTTGTAGCTTCTGGCTTTCAGCAAACCCTAACCGCCAGGAAACAATGAGAAGCGACTCGATTGAATTATACCCTAGAATACACCCCATCTTGATTCTATTAGCATTGCAGAGGCTCCCCTCCAAATTGGGATTGTAACCAAACCACGGAGGTTAAAAATCTATAGAAAATCACCAAAGGGATTCTGGCAAGAAGAGCCATATTAAAGTCTGGATTACAACTCAGGGTTTTTGTACTATGTATTGACAGGTTTTATCAACACTACTTTGCTATACTCAAAATACCCTTCAAATTTTAGAAATCATTTCAGAGCAATATTGTCATTATGAGTCACTTTCACCACTTTTCCACATATTCTGAATGTATGACAAAATGAGTTGTATAGAAACTCACCAGAAACTATTTTGTCTACCTGTTTAACTTTGGGAGGGAGATCATGGAACACTTTGAAATTATGTTGGAAACTTTAGGCCATTTCTTACTTGTTCAGATATTTAATACTTACTGAGAACCTACTAGGTAGCTGGCACTGGGAATACAGCAGTGAACACAGGAGACAGAAGATGGACGGTCTACGAGTGAGGGCAGGACATGGTAAAGCACAGAATACCCAGAGAGCATGACTACCCAGATAGCCTCCTGAATTAAAGTACCAGGCATGTCCGATATCTTAGGGATAAAAGGCATAATGATTTCAGTCCTGATATCCAAAGAGGTAGCTATGAGTGTTGGGGGAAGAGTTTAATTCTAGGGGCTCCACATTACTCCTGCTAATGACAATTGAAGAAATAGAATGGAGGCCGCCTCTAACTTCTGTCTACTCAACTTCACTCCAGTCCAAGGCTCGCTTCTATGAGGCAGAGGTCAGGCATGTGTCTACCTTACAACCTGTTACCGTATTTCTGACACCATTTCCTCCCAGAACCCTCCACTTCTCGCTAGATTTAAAAAAAAAAAAAAGTGACAACACAGACCTCAGACAATTATGGAGGTTAGTTTGAGAAGTTAACAGGTAGCAAGTCAGGATAAAATAACATTAAGGATACAATTATTCTGACATGGTGGTTTCTCAACCATGCTGGAAGGCACATCTCTGGGCTTCAGCTTCTCAGCCATATGGTTCTCTTGCCCTACTAGAGCAGGTGTTCCAAACTTCCTCTAATGCTGATATATGCCCACTGGACACCCACTTTACGTCAGCCTCCGGCCTGAGGGCACTCAGCTGTATTCATTCGGTGGGCCAAGCAGCTCGCTGCCCCATTGCATGGTCTGGGTGCTGCAGCATCTGATGTCTCCGCTGCTGCTACCACTTGTCACCACTTCACACTTGCACTCCACTGCTGGCTCTTCCTTGAGGGTTGTGGGGTTCTCCTTGCTTCTGTAGTGCCTCACTTATACCTGGCGAGTGGCGAATCTGACTGACCCCCTATGGGGAGAGCCTTGTACACCTTGTTTGCTTATTCCCCTCCAGTAACTTGGTGGGAGTTAGAAGGACCGGATAGAAGAGCTGATGGCAGTTCTATAATCTGTCAACTTGAGCAAAGGGGTGGAGTCTAGACTGTCAATCAGGTCATAACCAATGATGCTTCTGTGTGGGTGTCCTTTTCCTGGTGATTCTGGAAACTACCTTCCTGGAAGTGGGACACACCCTCTCTTCTCTCTCTCTCTCTCTCTCTCTGCTTGACATTCCTCTTGACAAGCTACATGGAGCTACTCTGATGAAGCCAAAGCCTTGCAACTAGAGTTGCCGCATGGAGACCCACACCAGCGCTAGGATGCTTCTACCAACAGTGATTCCACAAGGCTTTCCATCCACTGGTCTGTGATCGTCCTGCATTCATGCATGTGTTGTATGAGTGTGAAGAGGAATTTATACCCTGGTATCTGACATAATGGGCTAATATCAGACTTATGGACTTTGGGGCTAGAATGTTTTCTCAACATACAATTGCTCTTTTATATAAAGTTCTTTCTTATACACACAAGTGGCACTGGATTTATTTCTCTAGTCAACACAGACTAACACCGAGCCATACTGTGGGAAACAGAACTGGAAAGAGAGTGTATGTAGACAGTGTGTGTATTTCTCTGTGTTCATGATTAAGGAAGCCTGTAAGGCCAGGATTCTGACGAAGGGAGGCCTTCACATTTGTGAGTTGATGAGTCCCAGTCACATTCTCCTAATTAAAAATTATCCCCACAATATCCTCCCATGATTGTGCTCCCTTAATGTTACTTCTTATAAGTAACATTGTCGGATTATACTGTGCCAGCAACCCTTATTTATAGGAATAGACACGTTGCCATTGCTCCCCCTATTCTATCCCCCCATCAAAGGACTGTAGACCCTTTTCTACCTGCTTCAGCACTGCTGTTAGGTTACTCAGCTCTATCTAGGTTAGGACATGCCCACCTCATTACATATGTGGTGGCTGTAGCCAAGGCAGCTTGCATGTCCCAAGACACTAAGTTGGTGAAAGAATACATTCACTCTCCCTCTTGGACCTGACTTCATGAAGGAGGTGAGCACCCAAAACTTTCTGTCCGTCTTTTTAATTATTCCCTTGAATTACACAACCACCCTTTAGGACTCAATCTGGTTGTGGGCTGGCTCCCACATCATACCAAGCAATTTCACTTCACCACACAATACAGAGTTTGGGAAGGGAAACCCTGATTATCTCTTTATGTTTACAGAGCAATTTAGTGTTCAAAATGAATGTTGCTTCCAGAAGCGCAGGGACCCTTACATATATTTTCATAAATGTTTAAAGTTGTACCCAAGTAGAAATACTCAAAGTGTTTGCATTGTAATATGTATCTTGACAGGGTGAGTTATGCTGTAGCAGTGGCTTAACACAAAGTCCAATATCTGAATGCAGTTCCTATTGTTCTGGAGATTCAGGAACCAAAAGCCTATGCTATTTTCCACATGTACACTAAATGCATACGACCAGAAGTAGGTACAATGAACATTCATAAAGAGGGAGGAGAATGGGAGTCTCCACCCCTAGGCATGAGTTATGTTCATAATTACATGTTTTAAATGTCCTCTAGGGGGAGAAATTCCCTTTTCTATCCTTTCTTGTGTGTGTGTGTGTGTGTGTGTGTGTGTGTGCGCGTGTGCGTTGGGGCATCACTCTGGTGGGAGTGGGAGACCCATACTTGCTCCTGGAGAGATGCTGCTGGATTTGAACCACTAAGCCAATGTGTTTCTATTGTCTGTGGCCCATTTCACCCTCTGAGAGGGATTGTTCTCTCTCATTTTATTCTCCTTGGATTCATCTGACATATCTGTTAAGGATTATGAGGGTTTGGAGGACCAGCCTGTGATATATCTGTTAAGGGTTATGAGAGTTTGGGAGACCAGCATCCACAACGGAATGGTTGTAAGGGGCGGTTGTGTAATTCAAAGGTAAAATATAGAAACAACAGACAAGACATGGAAGTGCTCACCACTTCCTTTTGCCAGGATCTAGAGAGCAAGTGAATGTATTCTTTCACAAGCTTATATAATCTTGGGCTTGCTGTAAACCCCATCATACACAGAAAAGGAAGGGGATGTGCTATCATATGGGTAGACACATGACAGGAGGTACATAATGTGACAATATGGGTGGGCTCCAGAGTTAAGATGGCGCTTAACCTTGGTTGTCTCCTAGCTGGTTTGACCTTAAGTGTCCTTGAGATCTTCTCCATGGGAGTAATCTATGATCCTGTTATTAGGGGACTCTTACAAATCTTATGTATTATGCACACTTAATACATGTTGCTATCGACATTTCCAAAAAATTTTCTTTCTACTTGAGCCCTTGGTATCAGTTCCTCTTTTCCCCCTGCACTCCCCCCTCATGAACCCTTTTGTTCAATTATATATTATTGTTGTGTTTTACACTGTCATTGTCTCCCTTTACCCACATTTCTTTTATTGGTCCCCCTGGGGGATGGGCTCTATACCCAACCTTGCGGTGGGTTTTTCTATCAGAAGAGAGGGTGGTCTGATTGCCCTGCATGGCCGACGGCCTTCAGGGGATAACTGTCCAGCAGCTTAACTTCAAGCTTATAGTAGCAACCATGTGCTTGCAAGTAGCATGTAAAAATTGGCATTATTACGGGGAACACTATGGGGAACAACTTTAATTAGGAGAATGTGATAGAATTCATCTCCAATTCCACCAGAATCCTGGCCTCCCACACTCCTGTTCACATAAACTCTCTTCCCAGTTCTCAGTTTCTCACACCAGGGGTCTTCCACAAGTTCCTGGAAAATGCACACTATGAAAAAACTGAATTTTAGGGGGGGTGTTTTGGGGGTTTTTGCTGTGAAACATACTAATGTATTATAACATGTCTGAACAGGATGTAGTTTGGGGCACTACAAAGGATAAAACATCAGTTTGAAAAGAGCCCCTATGAGGGTGACTTGAAGTCTGCCAAAATTGAAGCAAGAATCAAAATTAAATGTATGGCATAGCTTCTGGGGAAGAATGGGGAAATCTCGCATACTCTATGAAAAGTTTATGGAGACAACACTGTGAAGCAGTCTCCTTATGGTAAAGGTATTATGAGGAGGGATGAGGTCATGTTGAAGGTGAAGCCTGAACAGCAGTTCATCCCCACTGATTTAGGAGGAATCAATATTGTGCATGCCCGAACTGAAGAGGGCAGACAACAGCAAAAACAAAAAGCCTTTATAGATTATCAAGGGTTCGTGAGGGAAGGGGTATGGGGAGGGAAGGGAAAAATGAGCTGATACCAAGGGCTAAAACAGAATGAAAATGTTTTGAGAATGATGGTGGCAACAAAGGTACAAATGTAGTTGACACAATGATGTATGGATGATGTGTGATAAAGAGTTGTATGAGCCCCCAATAAATGATTTTTGTAAAAAGGATTAGAAATAATATACTTTCTAAAATATGAAAATTAAAATATTTCAAAATCTAAAACTTCATACA
>PVJH01016981.1:0-49022 GCA_004026705.1 Nesogale talazaci
CAGTGTTTTAAGTTCTACACCATTGGCTAAATTAACAACACTATCAATGTACCCTAGGGAGATGATACTGTTTTCAAACATAAAATATAGCTATGTCCCTAAAATGAACCATGGACACATATAAACCATAGCTATCTGAATGGATTTGGGGTTCACACTTAGTTCTTGCCCAAATCTGAGAACAATTAGTTCTTGTGACATGGTCCTACTTGATGTTCACCTTCATGAAGACATCACTGAGACATGGGTGCTATAGCAAAGTGTGGCGAAGAAGCTAGAGGATGCCCTGCTAGTAAGGAAAATCGCATCTAGAATCTTCAAGCTTTGTCTTAGAACAAACACCCATTTCAATGAGGTGCCAACTGGGCCTACACAGAAGAAGCACACAGGCTTGTGTGATCTAAGGATTGTGAATGATAAAATCCAAATCTGAATGAAGGAATAGTATCAGAGCTTAACTTCTGAACACCTGGCTTGTGGGTGTTCACATAGCTACATAAGCTATGTGTGACAACGGGGAGCCCAAAATCCATTGGCAGAGTCCACGCATGTAATTACCCTCTAGTGAATCCCCTTTCACAATAGACCCAGGGTGTGAAGAACCTTGATATCATGCAGAATGCAGTGGGACTTTTTTTTTTTTGCTGCTTTTTGTTTTCTATATTTTTCTGCATATGAAATCCAGAATGGGTAGAACTATAGAGGCAGTGACTTCATTGAATGGTTTTCTGCCGCTTCTTGTGGGCAAGTTTGGATGCAGGTGGGGAGCTGATAACGATGAGTACAAGAAAGAAGCAAATGTTCTAAAATTGATGGTGGAGATGATGGCATAACTCTCTTTAATATGATTGAGCCATTCAATTGTCTGCCATATGAAATATGTGACAAAAATCTCTTGAAAAAAGAATTACTGGGCTGAGCCCCGGTGGTGCAAGGGGTTGAGTGCGGGACTGCGGCCCATGGGCTTGGCAGTTCAAATCCAGCAGCGGCTCTCAGGAGCGGCACTGGGTAGCGCCCACGACCACCAGAGGCAGTGATCCCCCCCCCAAAAAAAAAAAGAATTACAATCTTTTGCCAACTCGATCTCTAGTTCTCCATGATGCTACATAAGAAAAGAGAACTAGATGTGCTAAAGTAATTGTAGTGTTATAGCTGTCTTAACCTCCAGAGCTACTCAGGTGGCCAATTCTGTGCTAATATAGAATTAAAAAAAATAAATTAAGACAAGAGTTACGTCTTGGAAACCCACAAGGGCATTTCTACTTTGTCCTATAGGGTTTTTGTGAGTTAGAATCCACTTGATCACAGAGAGTTTTTGTTTTAACTTAATATTAAGAATTGCTCTTTCAAGGGAGAACCGACTACAAAGATCTACATATAACCTCCTCTCTGGGGTATGGACAACAGGGAAGTGGGTGAAGGGAGACATTAGTGTGCGAAATGACAAAATAACAATAATTTATAAATTATCAAGGGCTCATAAGGAAGCAGGGAGTGGGGCGTGGGGAGGGAGGAGAAAAATGAGACACTAATACCAAGGGATTAAGTAGAAAGAAAATGTCTTGAGAATGATGGTGGCAACAAATGTACAAGTGTGCTTGGCCTACAATGGATGGATGTATGGATTGTGATGAGTTGTGTGATCCCTCAATGAAATGATTAAAAAAAAAGAATTGCTCTTTCAAAACGGAAAAGGAAAAAGCCAGCCAGAATCTGAAAGACATTATGCGGGAAATAAATGTTTGACAAAGGATTAGTATCTGGACTGTATAAAAAATTTTGAAATGCCAGCTAGACAAAGTAAGAGCCAGAGAGGAAGACAGTGAGAAAGAAAGAAGCAGGCAGAAGGCTTGAGCCAGCATGCCCCAGCAGAAGAAAAACAAATAGCCAACAAACAAAATGAAAGATATGTAACATCATTAGAAATAGAGAACTATGAATTAAATTGGCAATAAGACCCCACTGTACCCTCCCCCAACAGATAAGCAAAAAATGTACATAGTCTGAAACACAATGTTGGTAAGTATATTGATTTTCTTGATTCACTGTCCAGTTCTCTATAAGGTGACCAGGCGTTTTTTTAAACAATTTAACAACATCCCATGAAATTTTAAAATTAAAATAAATATATTACAATACAATTTTTGTGTTCTATGAACTTTTTTTGTTGCTTCATATAGACCAAAATTTTAATCAAGTACCCCTTTCCCTCATTCTAGTCAATGAGGGAAACTGTTCCTCAGGAGAAAGCTGGGGCTTTCTTCTCACTTAAAGAGTTATTGTCTCGAAAACTCAGGTGCCGTTCTATCCTGGCCGAACAGCTTGCTACAGGAGCCCTGATGGTGGTGGTGTAGTGGTGAGCCTTGGGCTATGCACTTCATGGCTGGTAGTTTAAAAGCACCAGCAACTCCCAGAGAGAAAGAGTAGGGCTTCCACTCACACAAACGATTACAGTCTTGAGGGTGTGTATGTGGGGGTCCGTGGATCTTTATGGATCAGCACGGACCCGATGTCAGTAAGTTTGTGTGTCCTTTTGGTTTTACATTATGTTGTAATCCATGCTGAAGACTTTGTTCTCCGTCAGTAAGTCTTTCAAATCTTCCTGACTCTCAGTAAGCAGGGTGGTCCTACCTGCGTCCCACGGGTCATTAATGAGCCTTCCTCCACTCGGGATGCCACATGCTTCATCATGGAGCCTCGTTTCTTGGATTATTTACTCAGCATCCAGGTTGGATAAATGTGGTGAGAGCATGAAACTCTGCCTGCACATTTCCTGACTTGAAACCACGCAGTGTTCCCCCTCTCTGTCCTAATGACTGCCTCTTGGTCTATGTATAGGTTCCATAGTTAGGTGTTCTGGAATTCCCATTTACTCTTCACAGTGCTATGCAGGGTTTGCTATGATGTACATCATTCAATGTATTGGCAAAGTCACTAAACACGAGTAAACATTTTCTGATAGTCTCTATTGCTAGCCAAGATTAATCTACCCCTTGTTCCATGTCCATGTCTGAATCTGGCTTGACTTTCTGGAAACTCCCTGTTTATGTATGGCAATGCTAGTTTTTGAATGATCTTCAGAAAATTTGACTTGCAGGTGATATTAATGATATTGTTCATTACTGTCAGTATTCCAAATAAAGGATGTGAATATGAATCTCCTCCAGTTAGTTGGCAGCTTGCTATCTTCCAAATTTGTTGGCATAGACTAATGAGTCTTCTATCAGTTTTTTTTGAAATTTAAATTTATATTCCATACATTTCAGGAGTCTACATTTTTAGTAATATTTTCAGTATTGATTGCACAACTTTCTTTAATGCTTCTTTGGTTCTTGATCATATTAAATATTAACCATGTGTTTTTTATCCAGTATCTCTGTGCATTCCCTTTGTCTTCTTTTGATACATAGTTCAACTTTGCATATAGAATCCTTTATTATTGAAATTTGAATTTTGAAATATTATTGAAATATAACTCCAGGTCTGAGCACATTTCATTTTAATGCTTTACTTGAGACATGGGAGGGTTGCTTCTTTTGTCTTTGGCTTCTTTTTGAGATGGAAGATTTTAAGAATATATTTGATATGAACTGTAAGAATCAATTGAAAGGGGGAGGTAAGGAGGCAGAAGATAAGCCAAATAATCAAAAGCATCATCCCTAAGAAGACAAGGAGAAGTGGGGACCACACCACCTTTGAAAAGAGGACAGTCACTGTGTGTGGTAACAAAAAGGATGGACACAAGGACTGGTGTATGTACAAGTACAGGCAGGTAGGTAAATGTTCTAGCGGGAATAGGAGAAATGTCCTATCTGATGCCCCCATGTTTCTCTTTCACCAGTGAAAAAGACTAATACCCTCATAAAAGTGACTAGGAAAGAGAAATCTGGGTTTTGAAAAGGAGGTAGAATTAGGCATTGTGCTGTTGGGCAATGTTAGGTGTCTACATGAGGCTGGAGAAGATGAGTTTAGAGTAGTGTCAAATCTTTCAGTTGTATAATCACTTAGGTCAGCCCTTCTTACATGGGGGTATATCTACCACCTAACTCCCACCGTGGGGTATACATATCAATGAGTCAGTGACTATTCCAAAGAGGACACAGAACAAAGAATATTATTCCTGGGGGCAGATGGGTCTTGGCTGAAAGCAGAAAATACCAGAAAGTGAATTTTATATGCCAATAATTAAAATATTTTTATTTCAAAATTAAGAACAAAATAAGGTGGGTTAGGACTCAGAGCTCAGATAGATTTTTACAACAAATGATTATGTCTAAAAGTGATGTTATGATAACAAGAGGTCTTTCCAAATCAGGGGTGAATTACCCAATAAGCAAAGTAAGCACAGGTTTACATGTGTCTGCAAGGTAAGTGAGGGTTTACATGCGCTGACTTGGAACTCAAGCAAGCCCAGGTTGACCTTATTTTGGGTAGTACACTCCTGAAATGTTTACTGCATATTCATAAGAAAACACAGGCAATCTTGTGCTTATTTGCTTCCTGGGTTCTCTGCCCTTGCCAGGGATTGGAAATTTGAGAAGAGGATTTGATTCTGCAGAATGGTGCTACAGGGCTGGGAGAGAGACAAGTGCCTGTCAGACCTAGATGTGGAGTGTTTGGTGTGGTGAAATAATGCATTTTTTTTCCACTACATATAAGTAGGCAATAAGCCAGTCCATGCCGACCTTGCTTATTAGACAACTTAATTCTCCTCTAGATATCTCCTCAGAATTCTTGGGCCAATGACCACTTTGCTCCTCATTGCAGATAGTGTTTGCACAAAACATTTGAGAACTAATGACTTGTATGGTAGCTGGTGGAGCATCACACAGAAGTCAATAAAAGATCAGAAATCATGTGGTTGGACTCCAACATGGGTGATTTCCCCCCTCCCCACATTCTTGGCAGAATTTGATAGAACAGAAAATAGAAAATACTGGAGAGAAGGTGGAAAAAGTGGAACGCTTTTACCTTATGGGTGAAGCTATAGAATTGTATAATCAGGATGGCACTTCCTTAAACAAATGCAAATACAAGTGTGCTATGGTCCAGTTATCACTCTACCAAGTATCTACCCTAAAGAAATAAAGAATATAACATGAACAGACACAAATGCCCTCATGTGGATTCCAGCCATTTCCAGGAGAACAAAAAACAACCCCAAACCCCAGCTACAAAAGAGTGGATAAGCAAACTCTGGTCCATTCATGCTATGGGAGTTTATGTGTCAATGAAAAACAATGATAACTCTCTTCAATGATTCGAGGCTTGGCCAAAGCTAGATAGCATTATGCTTAGCAAACTCACCCAATCTTGAAAATGGAATCATTGTTATAAAGAAAAATGAAGAAGAAATGTGGTTTATACACCAATAGACAAGAGGTTGACAACTATAAAGAGACCAGGGTCAGAGGCAGGAACAGGGAGAGGAGAGGGATGGAGGCAGGATAGTCCCTCCAGATCCTGACCCCTCAGATCTACGTAGTGGTCTCAGGGGCTACAAAAGGGAAAATAGTAAAAGTGAAGTGGACTTGGAGTCTTAGTGACTACAAGTTCATTTCAAACACAAAAAGAAAGAAAAAGGGATTTTTTTTTTAAAGGAGTGATCGTTTCTGCTTTAGAATGCTCTCAGGAATTATATGCTAAATAGCACATACGCTAATTGGCATTTCTTTTGGCCAACAAACAATTGCAAATATGGCTCCCGAATCCTGGCTTTAAATAGAATTTTACTGATACCTCCTCCCACCCTCACCCAACCCTACGGCCGGCACTCTCTGCCACTTGGTCTCCTAGGCCATCTTTTTTGGGGGGGAGAACTTCGCGCTGTACAAATTGAACTCAACCGCATACTAATTCTAGATTCTGTTTTAGGGAAACGCATTTGCATCTCTACCATCATTTCAATTTGACAGATGAGTAAAAGGAGTCACAAAGGTGTTGCTTGCTCAAAATCCTAAAACTCACAAGCAGAAGCTGCTAGTTTCCTATCCTGTCAGAGTAAATGGTGCTACTATTTTTGGTTCAGTGTTCTTTTCCATTTCTGCTTATCATGATCAGAGAGGGAGAGAGAGAGGGAGATTCTACTTTGCTCCTAAGACACTCTCAGATATCTTCCAGGCAGCTAGCAGGCTACAGTTGTTGGTGGTCGATTGGGGTTGAGGCTAGGTGGGATTGTGTGAGAAAGTTCCAGGTAACAAGAGATATATATAAGATACTCCCTCCTCTGTGTCAGGAATCACAATGAAAGCTGTAGGCTTAATCATTCTTTAATCACATGTCAGAACCTGTTATCTCCTTCATGCTATGCCTTTTGAAAAAAGCCAGAGGTGAATAAATCTCACCAGTAATGAGGAACACTCAGTGGAAAAGCATTTAAAGAGTGTTTAAGGGGGCAAAAATATTTTAAGTATTTAGGGAAAAATAAGAATTCTATCTGTATGCTAAAAAAGGGTAATATGATAATGGGGTCTACTAATATGGTAGTAATAAGATTAAGGAGGACTTTGTCATTAACAGGAGATGGGACCTTCTGAGCTGCCTCCTTTGTCATCCCACTCATAAACTTGGTCTCACAGCACAAAAGAGTGAATTCCTTGCAACAACTGAGGAGGTCGTGGTGGTAGGAGAGAGCATTAGAGCTTGGGGCCGCGTTCTCCATCATGTTCTGTACTCCAGGGACATTATAAAATACGAAAAGAGTTTCCACTCCCCTTCCTATCCCACTGCCTACATGGACCTGTTATTATCTTTAAGTGTGGAGGTGGGGGTGACAGTAATGAATAGGGTCTTTAAGAGACTATCTTATAAACTCAGGAATTCATCATGATGGGTCTCAGTCCCATACTTTGCCTCACTGCTCCTTTGCCAAGCATGACCTTCCTTCATCTCTCTCATGCATCTGGCCAACTCCTGTTCTGGGGAAAGCCTTCCTCGGTGACACTTTCTTGACTCTTCAGGTCTCACTTCCTTCTGCGTTTTTTTTTCTGGTGCTTTGAACTCTTTTGTTGGAGTCTGTGGCTGGGACAAGCAATTAATCCATTCCCTGACTAATGGAAAGGTTGGCTGTTCTAGGGTACCCTAGGGCATTTGGGACGATAGGGCTGGCGATCTATTTCTAGCGATTGAAAGCCACAGGGCACACAGTTGTCCGATGACACACATAGCGCATGGAGTAGCCACTACTGGGCATCAACTGCAAGGCAGCTTGGTTTTTACTCTACTATTGCCATCACTGCATTGTCATCAATCACATTTACATCTGACTGCTCTTGCAACTGTGAGATCTTTGTGTGCAGGTATTATACCTCTTCGCCCTTTTCCCCCAGCTTCTACCAGAGTGTCCGTCCCAAAGTGGTTACAATATTAATCTCTGCCCATTGAAAGGAAAGTTTTAGAGAATAAAAACACCGAGATGCTGCTTTTATGAACTTGCCAAGGATTCACAAACACAGCCTGGTCAAATCTCATTGTGATGGAGGTGTAAAGCAATCACAGATTTCCCAACCAATTTCGATAGGCCCACCTATGTGATTCTTTGCATTATTAGCCATATTAGGCCAATTGACTACAGAAACAAATCCAGGGACATTCATATATGTATAAGGTAGAGTTTTATATCAAGATGTAATTATGTATCAAGAAAACATCCCAGCCCAGTCCAACTCCAGTCAATGTATCTGATACTCATCCATAAGACCCTCTCCAGACTTACACAGCCATAAAAAATGATGAAAAATGTGGAAATATCACAGGCTGGTGGATGCAAAGCCCTGTGAATCCAATGGTGGTGGTAACACTACAGGGCTCCATCAGCTCTCAGGGTGACCAGCAAGCAGGAAGGTCAAGACAGGGAGAGAGAGAGGCCAGCCTCCAGAGAGCTAAATATCTTGGTCACATCACAAGCTGTGACCTGACTAACTTGCAAACTTCACCCATATTTTCTTATAGGTACGATGCTGGCACACAAAACAAAACAAAACTAGCCCATCAGCACTTCAGCATAGATAAAGAGTTAGAGATATAATTCCAGGAAAAATAATGTCAATGAAATAAGATGAGCCCAAGATGCCTATGGTAGTCACTAATCTGTGTCAATTTCAGGATTGGGGGTATAGGGGTGGAGTCTAGCGTGTCAATATGGAGATAGACAATGAGACCTCTGTGTGGGCATGACTTTCTCCAGAGAATTCTGGGAAATTTGGCTGTATTTCCCCCATGGAGGTAGGAGACTTACAACTGAATCCCTTCGAGACATTCTACTGATAAGACAACATGGCGGCATGCTGATAGATCCTGAGTTCTGGAAACTGGAGAAGCCAGAGAAGAAGCCACATGGGTTTCTGAAGCTAGAAAAGCCACATGGAGATTCCGGTCAGTGCTGATAAACTTGAGAAGTCACAGAGAGGCCCCTGCCAGTGTTGAGATGCTTCAACCACCACTGGATACACAAGATTCTGCACCCACTGAGCAGTGATTGTCCTGCCATCGTTGCATGTGCCTCGTGAGTCTAAAGAAGACTTTATAGACTGGTATCAGACATATGGGCTAATATCAGACTTGTGGGCTTAAACTGAACTGGGTTGGGATGCTTTCTCAATGTTCCATTCCTCTTTTATATAAGCCTCTCCCTTATATACACATGCATGTTTATGAATTTGTTTCTCCAGTCTACCTGAACTAACACAATTCCTAAAGTTCTGGTCTGCCTTCCAGTTCTTTCCAGATTATTACCCCACTTCACATCACTTTCTGCTGTCTCATTTCATGTCCTCCCTGCAACCATCATCTTTTCTTCCTCTGTTTTCCATCCTGGCCAAAGCCATGGCCTCCACATTAGGCTCTATAACTAGCAATAGGGTGGCTAGATGGCACCCAACATACTATGCGACTCAAATGAAATTGCAATCAGTGGATGCCTCCTATACAGCATCTCTTGCAACATCTCTATCTGGGAGAGCCTTATCTAAGTTCTTCCTTTGCCAAGTGTCTTAGTCACTTGGTGCTGCTATAACAGAAGCACCACAAGTTAGTGATTTTCCCAAACACAAATTTATTTTCCCACAGTATAGGAAGCTAGAAGTTAGAATAGAGGGTGCTAGCTTTATGGGAAGGTTGTCTTTCTGTCAGGTCTTTAGCTCCATGGTGATCTCCATCTTATATCCATCTTCCTAGTCTCTTCTCTGCTGCTTGCTTGTTCAAATTCTTATATCTCAAAAGAGATGGGTTTAAGACAGACCTACATTAATATGATCTCATTAACATAACAAAGAAAACCCATTTCCAAATGAGGTTATAACCATTCATAGAGGAATTAGGAGCACATTTGTACAAGCCCTCCTTAAGGTGCTGATACCACTTTGAGGATTAAAAAGCCTTTAACTGAAGTCTCAGTGCATATGAAAGTTGGATAATGAATCAGAAAGCCAAAGAAAAATCGATGGATTTTAATACACGTATTTTAATACCCTTTCTTATGTTTAAGAGAACAAAAGCAAGGTCTAAAAATTCGTGATAACTTAGCTCGCCAGTTTGTCTGCACTTAGTACAGTTGTTTGCACATGCATTTGAAACCTAAGATTCCATCTTATTGGCTGCACTGTATATCAATTAAGTGATGGGATTGATGATAGGCTGACATCTATTTTTTTCAATGCCATGTGACCTACCCACACTACATTTGTGATTGACGAATAGAGCACCCCTGTGCTAGACCTTAAGGTTATTTGATCACTAGCACCCTGCCACAATTCTTCAGTGATTCTAGATTCATTGCTTCTGTGGCAGTAAGTTACAGGGACTATCTCTCCCTTGTTGTTGAGTTGATTCATGGACACCCTGTGTGGGTAAGACCCTGTGTGGGTCAGAGGTTCTTGGTGTCCTTCTTCAACCATGTCTCTGGGTGGATGCAAACCTCTAATCTTTTATGTAGTATATGATGGTGTTAACTGTTGGAACTACTCAGGGATTCCATCTATCTCTTTACTCTTACTGAAATATGTACTCTAATTTATTAGAGGAGTCAAGGATCTCAAGGTTGTTCAAGATTTAACCCTGAAATATTTAGTGAATGAATGTGTGGTAGTCACCTAATCTGGTTTCAGTTTGAAGATTAAGAGTTTATGGCTGGAGTCTACCCTGCCATCTGAAGATAGCCAATGAGACCTCTGTGTGGGTATGGCCTACTCCTGAGAATTCTGGGAAAACTGGTACTTCCTTGTTGGAAGCAGGAGATACTCTCTCACTTGCTTGGAGACTCTACTGATAAGGCCTACTTCCTGTGAGACATCCCTGATAGAAGGCACATGGAACTACCCTACTGCCCTGAGCTGGATGAGCCACATGGATGCAACCAGACCACTGAAGCCGGAGAAGCCACAGAGAGACCCATGCCAGCACTGAGATTCTTATGAGGCCATGAGATTCAAACACTTTTCTACCCACTGGCCTGTGGTCATTCTGCAGTTGACATCATTGCATGTGTTTCGTGAGTCTGAAGAGGACTCTACAGATTGGCATCAGACATATGGACTAATATCGAACTTATGATCTTGAACTGAACTGGGTTGGGATGTTTTCCTAATGTTCAATGACCCTTTCTATAAAACTCTCATATACATATGCATGTTTATGAATTTGTTTCTGTAGTCTACTTGGACTAACGCAGAATGTTAGCACATTAAAACTTAGCAGATCAGGAATGAGATCAGGGATGTTAATGAATTAAGCTAGGGAAGGAGCTTCAAAAGTTTGTGAACTAATGGAATGAAGAGATAATGAAAAATTTCCATCAACTCTTTGAAGTCATTTTGTGGGGATTAACCATTATAACTCAAGGAAAACTTGAAGTAGAAACAAATGGAAACCCAACATTAAGCATTATCCCTCTGGCTCTGAAGTTAATCGAGCTCTCCTCCTATGAGTCTAAGTGACTATTCCATAGTCTTTGGTTCCAGGTGGGAGGGAACTATTATTGGCTCTTTACCTGTGTTCAATATTCACATCAAAGTTATCTCTTTTTTTCACATCAAGGTCATCTTTAAGACCTATTCCAACTTAGTTTTCTTTGGTTGTTAATGACAGCTTCATTGGCATCTCATTATGTACCATATATACCACAAAGTTCACTGTCATAAATGTAAAATTAAATGGTTTTAAGCATTTACATGAAGTTGTACATCAATCACCACTACTTAATGACAGAAAATTTATCACCCTCAAATAGACACCACATCCATAGCGGCCACTCATAATCTCCACCCTGTAGCTTCTGGCCATCACTGACCAACTTTCTGTCTTGAAGAATTGAGGATTTGAAACACTGCATATAAATGACACCACACAGTAGGTGACCACTCTGTCTGGCTTCTTGCACTTTGTGTAATGTTTTCAAGGTTCATTCAAGCTGTACCAGGTATCAGAACTTTATTCTTTTAATGGCTGAATGAATGTCCATTGTAAGTACACACCACCTGCTGCTATGTTGCATCAGTCTTTTACAGCCAATTTGCTCAAGGTGATACGTTGGATATAGGCTGATGTCACCTCTGGCGAGATGAAGATAATACAACTTTATTAAGATGTAAAAGATGTTCTGATATCTTCTTTCATATTTTCAGCACCTTAGGAAGTTTCCTCCTGATATCCCTTTTCTAGGGAACAACCTATTGTTTCTGCTGAGTCCGTTGCAGCTCCTAGTGGTCACAAAGCTGGGACCTTCGAGGAAGTGGATCTCCAAGTGTTTTCTTCAACAAAGTGATCCATGAACTCGCAACAATGACCTTCGGATTAGCAACCGTGTGCTTAACCTTTGCCCCACTGGGGGGTCTTTCACAGCCTGCCCTTCCCTAATTAGTACTTGTTCTCACTTTCATCACCATCTATTGCTTTGGCCAGTTTTGGACTCCCTGTAAATAAAACCATATACAGTTGTACTCCTTTGTCCTCCTTCAATCAACAACATATTTCTGAGATTCACGTATATCCTATTCATTCTAAGTGAAAGAAAAAAAATTTGAATCGTATTCTTTGTCTTGACTCTGCCACAGGTTGTTTATCCAATCTCTTGCTGGTGAATATTTGAGTTGTTTTCCAATTAATTTGAATAAAGCATCTATGAATACCCTTGCACAAGCCTTTTAGTGTTCGTTCATTATCTTGAGTGCGTACATCCTGTTACATCCTTTTCAACTTTATTGGAAATTGTCAGATGATTTTTAAAATTGATTGACCATATTTATCACGGATACATGAGAGTTTCAGTACTCTACAGCCTGACTGACACTTTCTGGTCTGCTTAAATTTTAGTCATTTTAATACATACTTAGTGGTATTCAATCTTTTGCATGTGCTCTTTCTTAGTGATGAGTGATGCTGAGTGACTTTTTGTGTGCTTAATGCAGATATAATTTGTTTTATTAGTTGTTTATTAAAGTCTTTTACCCAGATTTTGTTTGAGTTGTTTATCTTTCTATTATCTATTTATAAGAACTCTGTATTCTTGATCATAGTCTTTTGTCAGATTTGCACATTATGAATGTTTTCTGCCTTTCATGGCTTATTAATTTGTAAATGATCAAGATGAGCAGAGATTAGTAATACTTGTATGTTTCACTTTTGATTTCTTCTTTGCTATCAGGATTTTTTCAAAATGCGTTACTTGGTTTCTATATATTTAGGAATCTCCTAAATATTTTTCTGTTATTGATTTATAAACTAATTCCACTAGCAGAAAATATACTTTGAGAGATCTGTACCCTGTAAAGTTTATTGGTTTTTTTTTTATGTTTCAGGTTATGGTTTGTTTCTTTATGCTCTTTTATTTTCCGTATTCTGCTGGAAAAAAAACTTTTATTCTGCTGTTGTTGTATTCAGTAGCTAGTAGGTCAAATAGGTTGACAGTTGTTCAAGTCTTCTCTGTCCTGTCCTTACTGATTCTTTTGTCTCCTTGTGCCATCAATTATTGAGAGGATTATTGAGATATTCAACTGTAATTCAGGAGTTGTCTATTTCTCCTTGCTGTTCTATCAGTGATACTGTTACATGTATTAGTGAATATGACTGCTCGAGTAATGGACTTTATGAGTATGAAGTGACACTCTTTATGCCTGAGAATATCGGTTACGCTGATGGCTACTTTTGTAAGATGTTAACATAGCCACATCACTTTTTACTTTTAATTACTTATTTTTTTGGGTTAGAATTGGTCAACCACACATGAACCTTGGTTACACTATAGATTTTCCATATTTCTAAAGTGAATCTAGGCACATTCACCTTGACCAATACTAAATATAATTCATCAAAATGGTCGGGCTGAGCCCCGGTGGCGTAGTGGTTGTGTGCAGGACTGCGGCTGACTGTGTTGGAGGTTCAAATCCAGCAGTGCTCTCCAGGAGCAAGGCGGGCCTCCTGCTCCCACCACCAGGGGGCAGTAATGCCCCCCCAAAACAAAAAAAATGGTCATTAAAACAATAGTACATGGATATGAAGCACACAGGAGAAAGAAAATACAATCAGGTTCACCGAATCTTTTAGATATCCAGTTTATAATTAAGTAACTATGTATTTACTACTATTTTATAATTTGTACCAGTAAATGTGTGTTTTACAGAGCTTGATACCAATTAGCTGTTCCTACTAATATCATAGCCTATTGAGATCATGGATAGTATATGAAATGACTTCAAAGAGCTTGTGTTAAAAATTGAGTTAAAAGATAATGAAATTGTCCTTTTAAAGTTACTCAAATATTAGCTGAATTCTTTTATGATGAGAATATGGGAAATGAGATATTCTGCCTTTTTTTATAAAACAATTCTCTACAGTTTTAAAAGAGAAAACTACATCAAGAGCCAAATGAAACCACATTCATTTGTGGCATTGCACTATTTGCAGTTGCACACAGTTGCCTTGCGTGTCACCCTTGTGCAGGGGCCATGCTAATCTTCTCTGTCTCGTTCCATTGTTATTGTAGTGCTGCCGAAGCGAGCATGAGTTACCTTGCTTTCTAAATCAAAACTGAGTATTTCTGTCCCTTAGATGAGAGGTTTAGATCCTTCACATCTAAGGTGATTGTTGGATGTGGACTGACTGTGCACTGTCATTTTTTTATTTGTTTTCTTTTATGTCCCATCAATTCCGTATGCTTATATGCTAACTTCCTGCTTTCTCTTGGAAAGAAGACAGAACATCCTCAATAGCCAGGCTTACATTCTGGTCCATAAGGTGTGCCTCACTGGAAGAGTAAGAGCTGTGTACAATAATGAATAAGAGTCTTGGGTGCATCCGCCATTGGTCATGAAGTCCACGTATCCAAAGGGCACTGGTAGGGGCAAGAATGGAGTGTCTCTACAAGAGAGCAACACAAACAATGTCAGAAGTGGATGAGAGGCATAGAAGGGATCTGGAGGAATCAGAAGGGAGGTGATAAGTCTAAAGTATGCAGATGGTAGTGGTAAGTCTGAAATGCTTGGGTTATTTTTCACCCCATGCTCTGGAAGCACAATAGTGAAACTCTAGGCTATTGAGCAAAAGGACAATGATTACCACTCACCAATCGCTCTGTAGGAGCACAAGGCTTGGTGATTACAGTAAAGACTACAGTCTGGGAAATACTCAAGCTTCCCTGCGACACATCTACTCTGCCTCCTAGCCTTGCTGGGGGTCAGAGCCACCTGAGCAGCACACAACATGGCCTCGTTCATGGACATCAATTAAGATATAGGAACCCAGGGTTACCCTGGTCAAATTATTCTTTGTGCAGTCTGGACCCTCTGTCTGAAATCTTCTCATGTGTCTTATTGTCATTTTAAGACTCTCTTCCTCCTCCATCAAGTGTGATCAGAGAAGCCCCTCCTAAAGTACAGTGTCCATCCCCTTGTTTAGGATAGATAAGGATACAGATAGGTAAGAATTTGGATAGATACATTTAAGTTATGATTTATCACTGGACAAGTGGTACTTTTTTAATTGTCAACACAGATACAGGTTAAAGAGATTAAGTAAACTCTCTTTTGTTCTTGGGTTGAACTCTTTCTATTATTGTCTGCTCTTTCAGACATATACTTAACCTCTATAGACAAAAAAGAATAGTGAGCATTTATATAAAATATGGATAATATTGTAGATGTTATTATGCAAACATTAAGCTTCTTCGCATGCTGTTATCATCTGTACCTGAACACTAGCTAAGCATGAATTATTATTAATTCTGAAGAGAAGTTTTCTCTTTGTGAGTGTAATCCTTGAGAGTTTCCAAATGTTCTCTGCTGAAGTCTTTCCGTTTAGGAATCTAAATTCACTTTCTCATCAAGAACCATCTGCAAAAGGCCTACAGATTTCTGTCATCTTTTACACGTTTTACCATCAATATCTATCTCTTGATTTAGTTGAGGTATCTACTCTCAAACTCATTTTTTTCATAGTGTCTATCCTGATTTTCAAAAAGGCTATGAATAATGACCAGGGGATGTATAGATCAGTTATAATCAAGGGAACAAAAGAGAGAAGAGAGTGGAGATGCCACTAGTGTTGTTGCCACCCAGTGGGCTCATGTATAGTGTCACCTCTCTCCCACCCCATAGATTTCTTTTTTTATCTTTGTAGTCCGTTTAATACAGTTGTTACTCTTACATCACAATCCCAACATATTCCTGAAAGCAATGGGAATAGGAATGACATAAACAAGTAAGTTTAAAATGACACCTTTAAATCACAAGATCACACACAGTCTAAATGTGTTTACATTTACATAGTTTCATCTGGCTACAATAAAAACTCAGTAACAAAACAATAGAACTAGAAACACTTAAACAACAGTGTCAAAGTCATGTTCATTTTAACATTAAACTGCTGTGTCGGTAATGTACCTGCTGTCAATTTCATGATTGGGAGCGTAGAGGTGGAGTCTAGCCTGTCAATCTGGAGATTGCCAATGAGGCGTCTGTGTGGGCATGGCTTTTTTCTGAGAATTTTGGGAAGTCTTGTGGTATTTCCCAATTAGAGAAGAGAGACTTGACTAAATCTCTTGGAGTCGGTCTACCAACATGACAAGATGGTGGCTTGCTGATAGTTCCTGAGTCCTGGAACCTGGAGAAGCTGGAGGAGAAGCCACATGGGCTTGCTCTGATGGAACCAGACCTCTGGGGTCGGAGAAGCCACAGAGCGACCTCTAACAGTGCTGAGATGCTTCTACCACCAATAGATACTGCTTATGGACCCTGAGCCCTGGAAAGGAGGACCCATGGGGAGACCCCTGCCAGCCCTGGGATGCTTCTACTGCTGCTAGACACACAAGACTCTGCACCCACTGGCCTGTGATTGTCCGGCTGTCATTGTACGTGCTTCATAAGTTGAAAGGATACTTTATAGACTGGTATCAGACATATGGGCTAATATCAGACTTATGACCTTGGACTGAATTGGGTTGGGATTCTTTCTCAATGTTGCATTCCTCTTGTATATAAACCTTTCCCTTATATCCATATGCATTTTTATGAATTTGTTTCTCTAGTCTACCCGGACTAACACAACTGCCATTCTAGAAGGTACATGAGTGGATTAGGTTTGTGTGATCAATAATAGGCTAAAATCATGCAGAATTGTAGACATAATAGATTCATATGGAAATTCATTCATAAATGAGGTGGTTGTGTTGTTGTTTGGTGTTATGAGTCAGTTATAACTCAAAAATGACCCTACATGCAACAATATTAAACATTACCTTGACCTGTGCCTACCTCACCACCAACCCTGTATTTGAACTTTCGGTTGTCCACACCATATCAATTCATTTCACTGAAAGACTTCCTCTTTTCTATGACTGTTTAGTTCATATATGAGATGAAGTATCATCATCTCTGTGTCTCAAAAGCATTCTGACTATACTGCTTCTAAGAAAGATTTGTGTATTCTTTTGACAGTCTAGGGTATATTCAGTATTCTTCATAACACCATAATTTGAATGTATCAGATCTTCTCTGGTCTTCCTTATTCATTGTTCAGCTTTTGCACTGATATAGGATGGTTGACGATATCATGGCTTCACTTAGGTGTACCTTGGGCCTCAGATGGATATTTTTGCTTCTTAACATTTCAATGGGTCTTTGGCAGCAGATTTGCCCAATGCAATACATCATTTGATTTCTTGACTGCTGTTTCTAGACACATTGATCCTGGGTCCAAGCAAAATTAAATCCTTGACAACTTCAATCTTTCCTCCATTTATCATGATGTTGTTTTTTGGTTCCACTGTAGCATTTTAATATACTTCTTACCGGGAGTTGTAATCCACACTGAAAGCTGTGTAGTCTTTGATTTTCATCACTTAGTGCTTCTAGCCAGCAACAGTATGCCATCTGCATATTGTGTGTTGTTAATGAGTCTTCTTTCAATCCGTATGCCACATTCTTCTTTGTCCAGTGCACTTTCTTGGATTATTCATTCAGTGTGCAATATTATAAAAGTAAACAAGATCAAATACATAAGTATTACAGCACTTGATGAACATATTGATTAAATGAGAGCCTCTCACCCACTTCCCTGCCCATCCCCTGTTCTTCAAAACCATGAACTTATGGATCACTTAATCAACATCAATGTCTTTCACCAACTCACTTTCAATCAATAATATCACAAGATCAGAAAGCTTCCAGGATCTCAGGGCAGATTGCCCATAGTTGCTTATGAGTTTCAGCTTTGAAAATCTCTTCTTATGTGGAGCATGGACTCTGATAGTCTGAAGTAATTTTAGGCTTAGTTGAAGGGTTGGGAAAGTTTTTGTGACATTCCATTATTCAGCTAGGAATGTAAATGTGTCTGATGGAGCCCAATTTTTGTCTCCCCACCCACACACCAGATCAAATTCTGTTGGCTTCAGTGTTTTCTCAGCTTTGTTATTCCTATTCTCAGACAATCCACTTTAGAAAGTGGTCAGTTTTTGGAGTGGAGACCTCTAAGCATAGCTGCTCCATCCTCAATGGCTCTCACTCTGATCTGGAGTTCAGAGTGAAGGCACTCAAGCATCACCCTCATACTGCCTTCTTGCAGAGGGAATTTGTCCTTGCTTGCCCACTCTCCATCCCTTGTTGTCCTCTTCTTGAACCCAGCTCTTCACTCTACTGTAATGCTTTTGATATATACTCTTCTGATGTATTCTTCTGATTTTCCAAGTCCCCATTCAGTTGCACCCTTCACTGGATGACTGCCCTCCTTGTGCAGAAAAAAGAAATAGTTGTAGCGTTTCTAGCTTTGTCACCAGCTTGTTGAGAGGTAAACCCTGAATCTGCAGGTACTGCTGTGTGAGATTAAGTTCCTGAACTACACTACATCAGCCCTGCAGCAAACACAGAAAACTGAAATCCAGATGGGCAGCAGGCAAAAGACCCGGTGCTGCTTCTCTATGTGCAAATGTTCGTGTGGATCACAGTTTCAATTACCATGGCAAATGGAGCAAGCTTTTCCATAGCTGGTGTAGCTGTGGGGTAATGAGCTCACCAAGCTGCTTGTTAAGTTCCTTTTATCAGCATCCTGGTATTGTCCATTCACACAACCCTGTGATGGAAGTGGCAAAGAAAGAAAACATTGCCTCCGGGGTTCCCCAAAATGTCACACGCAATGCATTTTCCGTAAGAGTGCAGACGGCACAAGTGAAAAGTACCTTTTGACTCTTTCCTTTGGGAATCACTTCCATGGAGTCTAGCCACAACAGCAGCAAGTCATCTTCCTCTGGACATCATTATGACTCAGCCCATCACTCTCCAGTTCTGTGAGAATTCAGGACTGAGGTCAGCAGCTCTTTTTCCCACTAAAAAGGGAAAATCCCAGGGAGACTTATTTCACTCCAACTTTCTCCTGGTTGATTTTTACATATTTGATGACATCATACATCTGGTCATGACAAGATATGCCAAATAGTTCACAGACTTTATGCCCATGACAGCTTTGTCATCTGCATGACTTCCTTCCCTTCATTCTGTTTTGGGTACAAGATAAGAAACCAATGCTTCCATGTGTCCCACTTTAATGTCCTCAGGTGCTCTATTCGCATGGGCTCAAACTTTGAAAGCCTCTTAACCAGCTCAAGAAAGAGTTCTCTTTGTTCAATGAGGATCAATCTTCCTTGTGACCATGGGTTGCCAAATTCTGCATGGCATCAAACAGTCTGTGTGAGACGTACCTCTACTTTTCTGCTTCATCTCCATCAAAGCAATCACTGCATCACCCATGACGTTGTACATCCTTGGTCCTACTGCTAATGTTTTCCACTCTGTGGGGCAAAAAAATGGTGCTGCAGTTCAAAACCACCAGGTACATCCTCAGAGGAAGACTAGCTTTCTTCTCCCATGAAAATTTAGAGTCCCAGCAATTCAGAGTGTATCACTATGAGTCAATATTGAGTTGACGGCAGCGAGTTTGTTTTGGGAGAGGGGGCGGAGGGAGGGAGGAGAAAGATGGGGAGCTGATACTGGGGGTCTAAGTAGAAGGAGAATGTTTCGAGAAGGATGATGGCAGCAAATGTGCAAATGTGGTCTGCACACAATTGAAAGGAGATGTATGAGCCCCCAATAAAATGATTTCTAAGAAAAGGGGACCCCATTATAAGGATCTACATATAATCTCCTCCCTGGGAGATGGACACCAGGGAAGTGGGTGAAGGGAGACATCATTGAACAGTGTAAGATAGGACAACAAAATAATAATTTATAAATTATCGAAGGTATCTGAGGGAAGGAGGTGCAGGGAGGGAAGGGAAAAATGAGGAGCTGATACCAAGGGCTTAAGGGAAAGCAAATGTTTTGAGAATGGCGAGGGAAACAAGTGTACCAATGTGCTTCACATACAATGGATGGATGTATGGATTGTGATAAGAGTTGAATGAGCCTCCAATAAAATGATTTTTTAAAAGAGCTCTTTGGATGTCTCATGGTTATGTACTCTGTTCCCACCACTTCTGAAAGCCAGTTAAAGATGTGGGTGCTGTATCTGAAGCAGGAGTAAAGCAGCAGCAGAAAGAGTATACGTTCTTGCTGAGGAGTGAATAAGTCATCTGTGATCATAGGATTTTCTCACTGAGATCACTGTTTTGCAAACTGGTGCACCTCTCCCTTTGCTTTTGCATCTGGCCTTGCTGCAAGATTGAAGGCCCATCTCTGTTCTGGAAAGAAGAATGCTTCCTGTTGACAATGTTGCAATGAAGAGTATCTAACACGGGCCCCTTGCAGGGATGTCACACCAAAGTCGCCAATCTCTCTCCTTTGTGTCACTAATTTCACAGTATTATGGAGAAAGCCAATTTCAGCACCATCTTCTGCTTCAAATCCCGCCAATTCTATACACTGCTCTTCAGTGGGATGCATATGAGTATGAGAAGACTCTCTTGTACCCATTGGAGACTGACAAGCAATGCTTTTAGATGTAGCTTGCCCACTAAGCTGTAAAGAATACAGCCTCGGACACCCCACAGGGCAGTTCTACTCTCTTCTACTGAGTCACTATAAGTCAAAACCAACTTGACAGCACCTAAAGGAACAATCTCTCCAAGAAGTACGTATCTGAGGAGAGAGCGTTGTTTTTTGTTTGTTTTTCTGAGCAAGTGTACCATGAATGCAGTATGGTATCGCCCACACAAAAATAGTACCCCTCCTTCTAACCCAAACAACAGTGTATCTATCAAGTTGATTTGGACTCATGGCGATCCTGGATATATTACAACAGAACTCTCCCTCAGCCATAGTCTTCAATGGCTGGTTTTCCAGAATGATTTCTTCCAAAGTGCCTCTGGGTTGATGTGAACATTTCAATAAACACACAAGCATGGTAGCCCTGTCTATCACCAAGGGCCTCTGGGAAGTAGCAAAAAAATTAAATTAGTTAATCCACTCAAAGACCTTAGAACAATACCTGAGTCATCACATGTCCTCAATAAATGTTAGCTTCTCTTGCTCTTATGGCTACTCTTCCTATTATTATTATTATTATTATTATTATTATTATTACTACACTGCATTCTGAAGTAACTCAGACTATTATTAGGAAATGAGGAATTGAATTGGGCTTTGGGGAGAGGTACCTCCCCCTCCCCAAGGTACAGTATGTTATTTCCTCAATAAGTAATGTTTTAGCTGTCATTAAAATTACCTGTAAAATCCCAGTTTGGGAGGGCAAATCCAGTCTGTGCTTATCATATTCAAAATTATCTTGCATACATAGTAGCTAGTATTCCCGTGATATATCTATATGAACATGTAGGTTTTCTAAAGTTAGTCTTAACAGCAGAATCCATTTTGGAATTTCAAATAACCCTCTCTATTCATAATTGCTGGCAAATTTCACTACTAATTATTTCATTAACCATAGCTACCTAGGAGAGAACACGAGATTCTTTGCATTTCCCTCTGAATTCCCCTCAGAAATCATCCTTCATTAGGTAACTCTCTCTCATGTGTGTGTGCTCTCTCACTCTCTCTCACACACTCTCTCTCTCTTGACCTAGAAGAAGAAATACACTGAATTAAATGATTTACTTCCAGGGAAGCAACTGAAAGTTTGAAAAGAAAGCTCTATGGTAGAAGTATTCTTTCTAGTATGTTCCAATAATATGGGTTTTGTTTAAAAGAAGACATTGACCTATTAATATTTATCAAACAAGAGTTTCAGTCTCAATTTGTCTATATGAGTGATTAAAGCCATCAAATATCCTGTGGTGGGAAGAACAGAAATAAGGTTTTGATTTACTATGGAAACTGGGCTTTCAACTTGTTGCTACAATTTGATGATATTTTCAGATACTGTGTTTGGTACACAAGTATATCGAATTATTATTTAGCCAAAGGGGTGGACTGTAGCAGACAATGCTGCTTATCTTCACTGCATCTATTCTATTCTTTCCCCTTAATATCAGAACTCTGCTTTTGTTTGTAATGGCAATACAACTAAAAATATGCATTCCCCCAACCTTCTTTACAGCTTGCCATAGGCACGTGAAACAGTTGTCACAAATAAGATATAATTAGAAATTGTTGGATGTATTCCAGGAAAGCTCTTTAAAAAGAAGATGCCACAGAATGCAGATACCTTTTGCCTAGAATGAAAACACTGATGACATGCCCCTTGTGACCTTGAAGCAATAAGTGTGAAACTGAAAATTACATTAATTTTCTAAACCAATCCTCTCCCCTCTCTCACGGCTTCACTTTCTAAGGGAATTTCATGGAATGTACATGTGTGCTTTCACACACCTCTCCTATCGCACTGGGAAGGGCAGCACTCAGGTTGCTATTTACTTTTCAGAAACTGAGCTTTACACTGGTTGCTATAAGTTGATGAGACTGTGATTGTTTCCATTGGGTTGGGATAAATGTCCTCTTTGAATAATCAAGAATATTGGTTAGTCAAATAATTATTTGGAAATGGAGTAAGGAGACCAGAGGTGAAACGGTGCATTGGAATTATGGTGTGGCAGTCACCTAAAATGGTGTCAATTTGAGGATTCAGAGAGTGTGGTGGTGTCTACCTGCTAATCTCGAGATAACCAATGAGACCGCTGTGTGGGCGTGGCCTTCTTCTCTGAGAATTCTGGGAAATCAGGCACTCCCTTTTTGGAAGCAGGAGTCACTCACTCCCTTGCTTGGAGACTTTCTACTGACAACACTCTCTGACTGAGAGACACCACTGGCAAGGCTGGCTCCCTGCAAGACATTCCTGAAGAGAAGCCACATAGACCTACCCCAATGCGGCCAGAAACCTGGACCTAGAGAAACCTTGTGGAGACTCGTGCTGGCATGGAGATGCTTATAACACCACTGGATCCAAATGCTTTTTACCCACTGGCATGTGGTTGTTCTGCCTTCGGCATCATTGCATGTGTTTTGTGAGTCTGAAGAAGACTTTATACATTGGTATTGGACATACGGGATATTATCAGACTTGTGGGCTTGGACTGGACTGGGTTGGGATGCTTTCTCAATGTTCTATTCCTCTTATATATAAGCCTCTCCCTTATATATATCTGCATGTTTATGAATTTATTTCTCTAGTCTAACACATATGGTTTAGTGAAACTATTGAATATGACGCTGACTATCTGAAGAATGATCAAGTCTGTTTTGGAAGACGTGTTGTTGCCCTAAAACCCCTTCTCTGACTTACTCAATATTTCACTTATTGGTCTCGCCAATCCTAACCCCTACACATTCTTTTAATGAATGGCAACTAGAGAAGAAGTATCCTCCAACTGTAAGCCTCGTAGCATCGCCTGAGACCTGTCGTTTTACCTGCAGCTGTTAGGGGGGGGCAGTGTGCCCATTCCACAGGGTTTTGTGGGTTATCATTTTGATGGCTGTGCGTTCACCGTGTCTTCCTCTTACAGAGTCACTAGGTGCGTCTGAACTGCCAACCTTTTGGTAGCAGGCAAGTGCTTCTCCATTGTGGCTTAAGGGTGCTTTCATTTGGAGGAGTCTTGAAATATTTGACTGCTCATATTATAACCAAAGGTGCTTAGAGGGCTTCAGTCACTGCAGGCTCCCCACCTGGAGGCCTAAAATAAGCCTGGCTGTGGGTGTGAACACATTTTTCTCACTTCCTCCTGCCATTTCTGAACCACACCAGGACTTTACAGTGCAGGTGTGTGTTAGGATGATGCCAAGGTGGAACACAGAGAGGTGTTGAAGCAGGTTGACCTAGGTTTGAAGCTGGATATCAGGGTTGATAGACCTCAGTTTCCGCTTCTGTCAATTGGAGAAAAGAACTGTATCCTTGTGAAGGACAAATGGATGTCAAGCCCTGCCTATTACCGTACCTGGCATGTGGTGTGTATTCAGTAAGTGGAGGCTGCTCTTCTTAACCACGGAAGTGCACACACTCTCAAGTACTCTTCCTGGTCTTGATTTACTGGGTAGATAAGGCTTCCATATTTCCAAGCTTCTCCTATTTCCATGGGAGAGATGTGGATTGACCCAAGAATAAGATTTATCTGGAATGCCTCCATGAATATTTTCTCATTTTCACTTTTCTCAGAAGCATTATCATTTTTCCTTGCATTATTTGTGAACATGGAAAAATTCTGAACCACTTAAATCAAAAGAATAGTATCTCTCTATATATTTTATAAACCCGTGGGTTAAAATATGAGAAGTGACAGCTATCGTAAGAATGGGGCATTGGTACACTAAAAAAGCGCTGAAATACTGTCTTCATGTCTACTCTCAAGCCACTAGAGTGGGCACTAGAAGACTGTATTAAGAATGCATGGGGCAGTCATATCAGACATCCAGGCAGTGATCAGCTGTTCTAAATTATTTCTGGGAGAGGACATTTACATACAACCCAACATGTAAAAGCTAGGCCAGGGAAGTTTTCTCCATGGGAATAGGACTGTAGGCAAAAACAAAAGAAATCCCAAACAGATCTGTAATAAACAATCTTTATTTTTTCTTGTTAAATAAAAGCCATTTTCTCATTAGCCTGTAGCCAAATCACCTAAGAACACACGGGCCTTTTTAAAGGAGAGTATATTTCCATTACTCCGCAAACCATGCTAAAGCACAAAAAAAGGACCTAGGAATTGGGACTCATGACTCACTGGTGATTCTAATGGTAGAATTCTCACCTTCCATGGCTGAAACCCAGGCTTTATTTCAGCTGGCACCTGCCTGTCAGTGGAGGCTTGTGTGTTGCCATCATGCTGAACAGTTTTTTTGTGGAGTTTCCACACTAAGAGAAACAGGAAGTTAGGTTTGGTAGTCTACTTCCAAAATTCAGCCAGTGAAATCCCTGTGGACCACACTGGTCTGATGTCACATGGATCATGGAGACGGTGCAGCACTAGGGATGGATTTGTGGTTATAAATATGGGTTGAAGCCCACTCAATGGGCCGCTAACAATAGCAAGAGGGTCTCAGGTGATTTAGTTTGATTTGCTTTGACCCTATGTAAATTAATACTAATAATGAAAAAACAAAACGAACCCAATGCCATTGAGTTGATTTGAACTCCTGGTTACTCTGCAAGAGAGAGAACAGTCCACAGAGCATTTCTTAGATTCATTCCATCAACTTTTTGGTTCTATAGTCAAATGCTTAACCACCAAGACAATAAGATTTATTCGTTAAGGGAGCTAAAAAATAAAAACTAAACCTATTATCAATACGTTGATTTTGACGCAAAGGGATCCTATAAGATAAAGTAGAACGGCCTCCATAGAGTTTACAAGTGTAAATTGGTAAGCAAGAAATATGACACATCCTTCATCCACAAAAATGCTTGAACCACTGACCTTCTGATTAACAGCCAAGCATCTAACCACTGTGCTACCTGGACTCCTTTCTAAAAATGGGACAAAACCCAAAGTCAAATATGTTGCCATTGAGCCATTTGGCTTCTGACTCATAAGGATCCTGGAGGACAGAATGGAAAACCCATAGCATTCCTATGGCTGCAAAGCTTTACAGTAGCAAGCTGCCACAGAGCTCCTGGGTGGGTTGGAACTGTTGGCATTTTGGTTAGTGGTCAAGCACATAACCATGAGGCACCATCCATAAGCACATAGACATAACTGCATAATGAGGAAGGGTCACAAGAGAGGCAAGACATCTGACAGCCTATCAAGTTACTCTGTCCACTTGAACCTTATGAGATTCCACTACATCTATCTCTGCTGGCACACTGGGTTAGGCACTGAGTCACCGGTTCTAACTCACCAGTCACTCTGTTAGGCCCAGTTGACTAGAGAAACAAATCCAGGGAGGACTTTATATCAAGGAGCAATGGCATATCAAGAAAACATCCTAGCCCAGTCCGATCAAGTCCATCAGTCCCTCTTCAGAATCACACAGCCACGTGCATGATGCAGGATGCAGAAGATCAACAGTTGGTGGGTGCAAAGTCTCCAACGGTGGTGGAAGCATCCCAAGGTTCTGGCAGCAAGAAGGGTCCCCCAGCAGGAAGGTGACAGCAGAGAGAGCAAGGAAGGTTCTGAGGACCATCCTTATGAGACGGCCACGCCCACAAAGAGGCACCATCAGTCCCTGATCTGGTTGACAGGTAGGAAATCACCCGTACATTTCTGTATATCTTGAAGGTGACATGAAAGAGGTAACTACCACAGACCTGAGGGAAAAAGATGACACTCTTCTCCAGTGATGACAGGCAGCCTGGGAAATCTTCGGGAGCAGGTCCAGACTGTCCTGTGTGGTGGAGCTGAGTCAGAATGGACTGGATGGCCGTTGATCTTCTAGGCAGATACCAGGAAACATTCTGCTTCACTGCCTCAATAGAATTGTGGTTCAGAATACTGTGACACTTTCCCTCTCCTCCTCAGAATGTTGAGTGTGTATACACACAATGCCATCGCCATCTTAGTGCAGCAAAATATCCGTAAGTCACTGCAAACCCCCCCCCCCACACACACACAGTGAAGAGACATATCTCACCACTCAACTCTCACAAAATGATCGTGAAAAACCTGATACCAATCACCCAGAAAGAAATGTGAAGTGAAAGGGTTCGTCTATGATGAGAGACTGACTCTTACGTGAATCTACTTAGACACCTCTCTTTTGAGGTGTATTCTTCTCAAAGAAAAGCGTTTCAAGGTCCTTCCTTAAAGGCTGCTTAAACATGTCTCTGAATTAGAAGCTTGCTTGTTCTGAAACGTGACCATCATATTTTCTTTGTTGCTGAGGGAAGCCTCTGTGGCATATTAATTTCGTTCCGTAACCGATATTTACTTTAGCAGAGACTGCAGAAGAGCTACAATTCAACAGCATGAAGCAGCGCTGCGCTTGCTCAGGCTCCATGGAGGCCAGGTGTCTGTAAATGGAATTAGCTGAGGCCATGATTGACGACTAGGGATGTTCCTTCTGATCTGAAGCCTGTAATGATTCAACTGTGCTCCCACCCTCTCCAATCTGTGTTGCCATCCTAACTCCTCCCTGAACCTGCGAATGCCATTCTGCTTTGAAGTCGCATTGTCTTTGAATAATCAAATCATACCTCTAGGGAGTGTGGGTTCTAAATCAAATAGTTTTTGCAGTGATAAAAAGAGTGGATAAGACACAGGTAAACACAACTCAGGGGTAGATAGAGCACACCCGAGGGTCATTTTCAAGTAAAAGACACTGCCAGAAGAAGGACCTGACTTGGACTTTTGGTCTCCAAACTCTGAGAAAATAAATGTCTCTTCCTTAAAGCACCATCCACCCACTTATGGTATGTCTGTTACAGCAGCATGAGGTAACCAAGACAGCTAAATCTGTTCTTCAACTTAAATTCATTGTATCTATGACACCATAACAAGAGGTCACACTATTATCTATGACTATAGTTACCAAAACAATCAATAGAAACATCAAAGTCACTCTTGACTATCTCATTGAAGGTCACAGAATGGGGGTGACACTTGTGTTAGTCTGGGTAGACTAGAGAAACAAATCTATAAACACTCATATGTGTATAAGAAAGAGTTTTGTATATAAGAACAACTGTACATCAAGAAAACAATCCAGCCTAGTCCAGTTCAAGGTCATAAGTCCGATACTAACCCATATGTCTGATCCATAAGTTGTCTTGTAGAGCAGTTCAGGCTATCTGACCACAGGCAGCAAACAGCAAGGTAGGTCACCAACAGGCAGCCAGATGACAGGGCCCTGCAGTCCCCAGCTCAACAGATGTATATTCCAGTAGTGTGACCAAGCAGGGCTTGAAGGAACCTCAACTCACAGCAATACAGTCCATGGATTAGGTATCCCGAGGTTAGTGTAGCTTGCGAATCAAAGCACAGGACAAGCAAGGCAGCTGACTGTTCTAAAGCTCCAAGAGAAAGAGAAAAGGCAAGGCTCACCAAGCCGTTTATGTCTCCACCCTTCAATTCCTCTCACATCTGTTCATTGGCATGTTGGCACGACAAACCTACCTATCACAGCACTGAATCTTAGACACTACTGCTTTGTTTGCCTAGTGCAATAGCCTTGCTAATCGCACGTGATTTTCTGAACCGACAAATGATGGAGAGTGGCAACACCAGGTGGTGCAATTTACTGTAATCACAGAGCAGGGTCCAAATGCCCAAGTGTTGTTTCCCAGCTATTTCTTGATTCTGAGCTTCTGGGGGAGCTTTCTTGATTTTGAAGGCAGCAATAGGGACACTGACCATCAAAGACTGTTTGGGCTATCAAATGGAATGCTTTATGGAAAGCATATTTTACAAAATAAACACGCATATATCTCATTCTGATAATGCAAGGGTATTGACACCATCAGTTGTGCTATCTAAACTATTGCTTTCAAAGTGTTCACCAGACATTTCTGGGAGTAGATGCAGGTCTGCTGGGTCTGCCTAGGCTGCCCCTGAGAGTGCTCATTCGTTTGGGATAACTTTTCTGCTGCAGTTAGGACTCTTGGCAACTTCCATCTCGAGGTAAGAGACATTGTTGTTCCTTATCTACTTCAAAACCCACTTGGATGAACCCTCTCCTCAATTCCCCTCCTCAGAACGGACAGCAGACAGCACCTTTCCTGAGAGCTTTGTGGATCTTCCGGTCTAAGGATCACAAAGAATAACTCAGAGAGAGCTTTCCTCATATGATACAGAACCTCAGCGATCCTGGTCGGTCTGACTCCACAGGAAGAGATCCAAACCATTCCGATCTCAGAGATGGGTTGGCTCAAAACTACAGGAGGTCTCCAAAAGGGGAATACAGTCCCTTTCACCTCAATTCTAGACTTGCCTTTGACTTCTCTTCTCCCAGCTCAACATGAACTCTTCTGAGGATGATCCTTTTGAGGTGAAAACCCAGCTCCACCCACAAGAGTGTAAGCATGAAAGTGCAATGACTCCAACAACAACTGGATAAAAAAGAGACTCAGTTCAGGGGCATCCAAAACTAGTGATCATCCTCAAGCTTCTGTGTTTCCTTGAAGTCATAGAGAAATGGTAAGAGATCGAGGTTGCCAGTAGATGAGACTAGGGAGTTGGGACCTATTTCTGGGTCCTGAGATTCATTGCTATGAACTCCCAATTTGTAGCAATGAGGTGATGACTATCCTACTTTCTCTTTCACAACTGGCTCAGGAACTGAGTCAAACAGAACCTACGGAGGGCTTTAGTGGGCAGGTGAAGGACCTGGGTAGGTGGGCAAAGGGCTTGAGAAAGCAAAGTGGGGACAGATAAGTACACGCAGGTCCTTTTATTACTTCTCATTTTACTCCTCTACATAAAGTCCAAAAGCTTTACTACAAAAATCATAGAGTTCCTTAAGAAGCAAAACTATCACCAAAGTGTGAAGCGATCATTTCTTAATATAAATTCCATGTAGATCTGTACAGTTCTGAAAGCAGAGTTTCCACCTATCTAATTCTTTCCCTAGGAGGCTGTGGCAGTCACCTAATCTGGTGTCAGTTTGAGGATTAAGAGTGTAGGGGTGGGGTCTAGATTGTCAGTCAGGAGATAGCCAATGAGACTTCTGTGTGGACATAGCCTTCTCCTGAGAACTCTGGGAAATGTAGTAATTTTTCCTGGGAGGCAGAGGCACTGTCTCTCTCGGTTCATTTCCTTAGGGATTTTCTACTGACAGCACTCACTCCTTTGTAGATACTCCACTGACAAGACTGGCTCCTGGTGAGACATTCCTGAGCAAAATCAACATGGACCTACCCTGAAGCGTCCCTGGGTGCTGGAGTACGGAGATCCATGATAGCACTGAGATGTTTACATCATCACTGGATCCAGGACTATTTGCCCGCTGACCTGTGATCTTCCTGCATTCGGCATCATTGCATGTGTTCCATGAGTCTGAAGAGGACATAGGGACTAAATCAGACTTATGGACTTGATCTGGACTGGGCTGGGATGTTTTCTCAGTGTTCATTTCCGCTTATATATAAACCTCTTTCTTATTCCCATATGCATGCTTTTGAGTTTGTCTTTCTAGTCTACCCAGACTAATACAGAGGCCTAATAGTGTACTGATGATGCATTGGGCTTCTAACCCCAAGGTCAGCACTTCAAATCCACCAGCTGCTCCTCTGGAGAAAGACGAGGCTTTCTCTCACTAAGGGTTACCTACAGGGATAGGTCTATGCTGTCCTATAGATTGGGTTGCCGTGAGTCCAAACTGGTTCAAGGACACTGAGACAATCCTTTCCTTAGGGAGTCTGAATTCTTTGATGAAGAGTGTGTCCAGATGGCAGTTTGGACCTCCTTTAGGAACTCCCATCATGTTCCCCTGGGTTTGGAAAATAAAAAGAAGTGTGGAGAGACAAGATGAGAATCTAGGCATGACTGGGGAAGGCATCCCAATCAATTCCTCATAGAAGAGACCATGCTGCTATCCCTGTTGAATGAGCAGGTGCTTTGTTGTGACAGGGGAAAAAAATTCCTGGGCACAATTTCCCTGGCCTTTTCTGACGGCAATGCAGTTTTCCAATTTCTTAAAACTTCTGCCTGCTAAACCTTCATGATTGCCCGGTGCCCTTCAAGAAAAATCTCTCAGCCTTGCTCCTTTAAGGGCCCCCAGATGGCTGCCATGACTTTCTGCCCCCTCTGCCCCCAGTTAATGGATGCAGCAGGTTTCCTTGGAAGCCACTGATTGGATATGGCCCTACTCTCTGGATTAAATCCAAAATCATCCTGGTTCTCATTCATTCAGGCAGCTTCCGTATTTTTAAAACGATGGATGGGAAGATCGGCTCTTCCAGGAACCGCATCTCCCGACAAAGCTTTTGGCACCGATGGAATTGAGCTTGCTGAGACCAATATGTTCATTTAAAATTCAACATGCTAGACCATGTAGAAGCTCACCTTCCGTGCCAAGCACATCAATGGTAAATCTGTAGCTTTCTTCTATCACCTTCCAGATTTCAGCCTGAGTGCCTCCACTTATTGAGCTTGATGACCGTCTCCTCTGGATTCACTTTTGAGTTTTTCTTACTCTCCGTTAAAATGCTCAGTTCATCTAACCCTTGCTGTCTTATGTGTGGCAGGACTCCCAAGACATTTTTGCAAAACTTCAACGATTTGGAAAGGCATCTACTTGAGTTTTGTCAAAGAGTTGATATAAGCCCTAACCTTAAAACTAATTTTAGCAATGGCATAAACAGTCCCTTGGTTTTTTTGGGTTTTTTTTTGTGTGTGTGTGTGTGTGGGGATTTCTGCCGCCTGGTGGGAGTAGTATACCCAGCCTTGCTCCTGAAGAGCTGCTGCTGGATTTAAACTACCAACCCTGTAGGCTGCAGTCCTGCATACAATCCCTATGCCACCAGGGCTCAGCCCCCCCCCCTTTTTTTTTTAAGGCATTCTAAGGAGACCAAGACTAGTGTATTCCTGAGAGAATATGTCTACAGCCATCCATCAAGCTTGAAGACAGTTTTTGAACGTGTCCTGGTTGAAATATCCATGCACATATACAAACTGAAGCCCTAATAACAATATTTTTGGATTGACTCTCTTGTATGAATATCTCTGGGTGAAGCAAAGTGGAACCCTGGTATGCTAAGTATCAAACTGCTAACCACAAGCTCAGCAGTTTGAATTCACCAGTGCTTCCAAAGGAATCAGATGAGGCTCTCTGGTCCTAGAGAGACAAATAGCCATAAAAGCCAGTTCTGCTGCACCCTGCCCTATAGGATTACTGCAAATAAGAATTAACTTGGTGGCAGTGAGTTTTGGATGGTGCCAATGGTCAACCTTCTTGGTTAACTGAAAGGTTAGAGGTTGAATACAACCAGAGATGCCTCAGAAGGCCGGCCTATGATTTGGTTTCACAAAACACAGCATTCAAAATGCTCTTAGGCATCGTTCCTTTCTGACCCACATGGTTTCATCAGGAGGTATCTATACAACTACATTTATACGTGTGTATTAGTCTGGGTAAACTAGAGAAACAAATTCATAGACATGTATATTGATATAAGGGTATGGTTTATATACAAGAGAAATAGGACATTAAGAAAGCATCCCAACCCTGTCTAGTTCAAAGTCATAAGTCCAATATTAGCCCATATGCCCGATACCAGTCTATAATGTCTCCTTCCGACTCAAGAAGTCACAGGCCAGTGGGTGCAGAATCCTGGCACTGGCTGGGGTCTCCCCATGGCCCCTCGCTTCCAGGGCTCAGGGTCCATCAACAGCATCCAGTGGTGGTAGAGGCAACCCAGTGCTGGCAGGGCTCTCCATGTGCCTTGTCCAGCTTCAGAGGTCTGATTCCATCAGGGTAAGACTGTGTGACTTCTCTCCTCCAGCTCCTTCAGCTCTGCAGACGCAGCCATCTTGTTTTGTTCATAATTCATCATCTCTGAGACTAACTCCCAACAATGGGGGCGATAGCTTCTCATCTCCACAAGGGAAATATCATGAGATTTCCTAGAAATCTCAGGAGAAAGCCATGCCCACATGGAGGCCTCATTGGCTACTCAATGGCTATCTCCAGATTAACAGGCTAGATACCACCCCTATATCTCAATCATGAAATTAACATAAGCACATGACTGCCACAACATGTAAACATACTTTGATTTTTTTCTCATTAAATCATTAGACTCCATTCCATCCATTAGTATCTCTACCTCTTTTTCTCTCTCCACCCTTCCCCTCTCCCTTTTGGTTTTCTCTTTCTTTTTACCCTCAATCTTCCACTTCCATCGCAGTCATCCCATTCAAAGATGAAAACCTAATAATTATGTATTATTCATTTCGTTCTTGTTCATTTTTCTGTGGATAATTCTCTCTAGTCAATTTGGTTAGGGCGAGCATTTGTTATTTATCTGTTTTTAAATTATGTGACCACTGAACAATTGTCCTCCATGGGGCAGTGGCCTTCGACAGAAAATATCCCCACCCCTGTTCTAAGTCAATACTGCTACATAACTCAAACAATGCCCACTGACTATGGAATGCTGGGTAGTGGCTTTCGCAGCCAACCTGGCAGGGAATACATTCAAAAGGGCTCTTAGTGCTGGAGCAAAGCAATAGCATAGGACTGAGGTTGAACGTAAAAACACAGGCAAAAGCCTGCTGGCATCTGCGGGATAGCTTCCTACCGGTTGAGTATAGCTTGAGTTAATAGAGTACATGTTTTTACAAAGTCAAGCACCACTAGAACTGGCTATTAAGTTTGGCAACAGGGAACCAGAAGGCAAAGTGCTTGGAACAAACGCACGGCTTTTCTCCAAGGCAGACTGGGAAAACATGCCCTGTGAAGATATTGCCGTCATGATGTGTGTTGAAAACTATGTGGAAGCAACCACGCAGATCAGGAGGTGGAGGATTTGAGCATCAGACTAAGAAAGATTTGGGTTCAAAAGCTAGCTGTCCCATTGTGACCTAAGCAAAGTCATGGGGGATGTTTTAGATACCAGGTAAGGGCTGGGGAGAGAGAGAGAGAGAGAGAGAGAGAGAGAGAGAGAGAGCAAATGCAAGCATTCAGAATATAGAGACATCATACTCTCGAATTTCCAGCTATCTCTAAATAGAAGCAGAAGTATACAGCAGCAATTCTACCCTCAATGACCCTGTGTTGGCCAGGCCTTCAGGCCTCTTCCCAGGTCTCTGGAGTCCTATTTAGACTCCGCTACTCAAGCATCAAGCAAGCATATCCCTTGACAAGTGCACACACGAGTCTTCGTTCCTGACAGCTTATGGCATGACTCAGTTTTCTTATGCCAAATGATGTAATCACTTCACCACTATCATCTTTCTGTCTCCATCAAACAGTGCATTCTGATTCTTAGAAATCTGAAGCTGAAAATGTCCCTTCATTTTGCCTGGGGGCATTCTAATATAATAACTAATATTAACTGAGTGCTAATATATTCAAAGGAATGTGTTAAGTACTTTACATACATTAATACTTTCAAAACCCTGTAATTCAAGATAACTTTTTGGAAACAAAATAATATTCTCAAAGTACACATTGAAAAGGCATACTATGGAGTTTTTTCGGGCTGAGCCCTGGTGGCGTAAGCGGTTGAGTGCAGGACTGCGGCCCGCAGGCTTGGAGGCTAGGATCCAGTGGCGGTGATGTCCAAAAAAAAAGAAAAGAAAGAAAAGGCATACTATGTATCTTCCATGACTGAGATATAGTCTAGTGAAATGTATGAATCTTAGGTGCAGAAAAAGATATCCCTTGGGTATTTCTAGCCAAATAAAGAATGTGATTTACTCCAGAAAAAATCGGTTATCATTAGACAGTCTAACAACAAAAATATTAGCATACATTATATAGGAGACTCAAGGAAAACAATGGGAGTCAAGGATTTTATAATCAGAAAAAGTGATTTTCAAGCATAACAGGGACCAATCAGTCAACATGCAAGAAGTCGGTTCAACTTGAGTCTCAGTCAGCAATATCTATTTGGCAAATGCTACGGTTTAAATGGTTGAGGTTTAAAAGAAAAGTTTTCAGAAAAAGGAAAATAGCTGTGAGAGAATATGCATATCAAAAGAAACAATAAGAACATTATTTTTTTATAAATGGAAAAGAACAGATATTAGCTTTGATTAAAAGAGTAAGTACAATCTATTCTACCTCTTCAACTATTAACAACCAAAAAATCTGAATAGAATAATGAGGCAAAAAGTTGACAGTTTATTAGAAATGATGAAGAAGATCTAAATATGATCTTTGACAACTTGGTCTAAGTGATGTTTACATAATGCTCTTGCAGCAATAAAGCTGAATCTTTCCTGAGACAGACCATACTCTAAGTCAGTGCCTTTCAAAATGGACAATATTGTCCCTGAGGGTGGAGATAGCACCAGAAAGATTTAGGAGGGTATGCAAAAATAAATGTCTACATTTTTCAGATGGATTATGAGCTATAGTATAAAAATATTAATTTCCAGGGAGAACTTGAGTATTATTTTTTCAGAAGAGGCAATTGTCAAATAACTTTGGAAGTATATGCTGTAAGCCATTAAAAAAATCAAACTTAAAAATTAAAACGTACTAAATATATTTTCTGATCACAATTAATAAAATCAGTAAGAGAGTGAAATCTGAAAAAATTCAAGTTATTTTAAAAGTTAAGGGACATACTTTTAAGTAATCCACAGATCGAAGAGAAATTCTCAACCCAAATCAGAATATATATTGAGTTGACATAGAATAAAATAATGACACATTAAGATTTGTAATATGAAGCTAAAGCAGGGATAAAGGAAAATTTATAGAGTTATATGTACGTATTAGGTATAAAACAAAACCTTAAACTAATAGTCAAAGTATCTTAAGAAACTACAAAATAAAGAGTAAAGTAAATCCAAAGCAAAGAGATAGCAAAACAAACAAAATTTTGTTGAAGAGAAAAATCAATTAAATGTAATTAATATCTATAAGTTGATATATATATAATAAAAGTAAAAACTGATTTTTTGGGGAAAAGACAATATAATTAGTAATTCAAACTGATAAAGAAAAAAATAAAGAAGAAACAATACCAAGAAAAAGACAGATCATCACAGAACCTACAGATATTAAAAGCATAATAAAGGAATGGCAGGCAATAAAACCACTAATGACAAAGACGAAGAAATTGAAAAGTTTTATTCACATTTGTTGTCTGAAATTGGTAAAAGATGTAATCACATTGCTTTGATAAGTACTGCTGATTGGAATGCCAATGTTAGAAACAAAACAGAAGAGTTAGGAGTTGATAGACAAGATGCTTGCATGATAGGATTTTGCAAGAATGACTCACTCATTGGCGATACCCTTTTCAGCAACATAAATGGTGACTGTACATATGAACTTCTCTGAGCGAAATACTCAGGAATCATATTGACTACCTCTGTGGGAAGAGACAGCTGAGTAACTCACAATCATCAGCTAAGACAAAGCCAAGGTTGACTGTGGAACAGACTCTCACTTGCTCATATGAAAGTTTAGGTTGAAGCTGAAGAAAATAAAAACAAGTCCACAAGAGACAAAATACAATTTTGAGTACATCCAACCCGAATTTAGAGCTCTTCTCAAGATTAGATTTGATGCATTGAACGTAAGTGACTAAAATCCAGATGAAGTTTAGAATGACATCAAGAGATCACACCGAGAAAGTCAAAGGTCATTACAAGGCCAGGAAAGAAATGACTAGGGCAGATGTCAGAAGAGACTTTGAAATTTGCTCTTGATGCAAAGTAGCTAAAGTGAACAGAAGAAGTGACGAAGCCAAAGAGCTGAACAGAAGACTGCACAGAGAAATTTGAGAAAACAAAGTAAAGTATTTGAATTAAAAGGGCAAAGGCCGCAAGTTAAAAAAATCGAAGTGAGGAATGCAACAGGCATTGCTCAAACTTAAAGAATTGGAGAAACAATTCAAGCCTCAAGCTGCATTATTGAAGGATTCTATGAACAAAACAGTGAGCAACATCGGAAGTATAAAAGGAAGATGGAAGGAACGCACAGGGAAACCATACCAAAAAGAACTGGTCGACATTCAACATTTAAAGGGGTAGCATATCATCAATAGCACTGAAGGAAGAAACCCAAGCTGCATGGAAAGTATTGGCAAAAACAAGTCTCTGGGAACTGATAGGATATCAATGGAAGTGCTTCAACATATGGAAGCACCAATTCAAAATTTTCCAATACAAAAAAAATTGGAAGACAGCTACCTGGCCAGACAACTGGAAAATACCCATATGTCAGTTACAGAGAAAGGAGATCCAACAGAATTTCAGAAATTTTTAAACAGTACCATGTGCATGACCTGCAGGCCCCATCTTTCTCAGAAGGAATTGCTGGTGGCTTTGACCTGAGCTTGCAGATCACAGCCCAATGCGTGACCTGCAGGCCACCAGGTCTCCTCCATTCAAATTCAAGATATTTCTTACTATAAAGGAAGAAGGATCAGCGCTGAGCCCTGGTGGCGTACGTGGTTGAGGGCTGGACTGCGGCCCGCGGACTTTGCGGTTCAAATGCAGTGGCGGCTCTCTGGAGCAGCGCTGGGTAGCTCCCACGACCACCAGAGGGCAGTGATGCCCACAAAAACAAAACAAAAGGAAGAAGGATACCTTTTCTCTTCAAGTTTCTGGTAGCCCTGGGTATTTTCTGATTCTCTTTGATGTTCTCTATGCATCGTCACATGGTGTCTGTCTGTCTCTTGATGCCTGTGATTCCCCCTTTAGGTAAAAGAGCAGGTAAAAGACCTAAAACACCAACATATTCTTTAGGGGTTGGGGTAGGGGGCACAATTTAATCCCTACAAGATATAGACAACATTTATCATGGAATCTAGAAGACTGGCTTACTTCCCCCCTCCCCCCCCCCAATGATTTTATGGGAGACTCTTACAGCTCTTATAACATTCCATACATCATTTGTATCAAGCATATTTGTACACATTGCAATCTTCTTTTACACATATTTTCTACTTGAGCCCTTGGTTTAAGCTCCTCTTTCCCCCTCCTTTTTTAAGTAAATCATTTTATTGGGCGCTCATACAACTCCCATCATGATCCATACATACATCAATTGTATGCAGGCGACATTTGCACACTTGTTGCCATCATCACTATCAAAACATCCTCCCTCCACTTAGGCCCCCAGTACCAGCTCCCCATATTTCCCTTCCTTCCCCCCTCTGCCTACCCCATGGATCCTTAATAACTTACAGATTGTTATTACTCTTTCATAGTGTACATTGTCCAATGTATTCCTTCACTCACTTCACCATTGTCCGTACCACAGTGTGGCGGTCACGTACTTGATGTCAACTTCATGATTGAAGGTGTAAGAGTGGAGTCTAGCTTGTCAATCTGGAGATACCCAATGAGGCCTCTGTGTGGGCATGACTTTCTCTTGAGAATTCTTGGAAATCTCGTGGTATTTCCCAGTTGGAGAAGAGGGATTTGATTCTCATTCTCTGAGAGATGAACTGCTGGTAAGATGAGATGACAGTTTGCTCACACATTCTGATTCCTAGAGAATGGAGGAGCCAGAGAAGAAGCCACATGGGCTTGCCCTGATGGAACCAGACCTCTGAGAGAGACCCATGCCAGCGCCGAGATGTTCCCACCGCCAATTAATACTGCTGATGTACCCTGAACCCTGGAAATGAGGAGCCATGAGGAGACCCCTGCCCGTGCCAGGATGCCTTTACTACACATGCTTTGTGAGTTGAAAGGAGACTTTATAGACTGGTATCAGACATATGGGCTAATATCAGACTTAAGATTTTTAGATTGGACTGGGTTGAGATGATTTCTCAATGTTCCATTTCTCTTGTATATCAACCTTTCCCTTATATCCATATGTATTTTTATGAATTTGTTTCTCTAGTCTACCTGGACTTACACATCCAGAGAGGAGGTTATATGTAGATCCCCGATATTGGTTCCCCCTTTTTATTCCACCCTCCCTCCACTCTCCCAGTATCACCACTCCCACCATTAGTCCTGAGGGGTCATCTATCTTAAATTCCCCAATGTTTCTGACTGCAGTGTACATCCCCTAACCTACTTTTAGAGGAGAAAGAGGTGCCATTTTGATGAGGAACAGAGATGGTATAAGATATGCTCTCTCAGTAGAGATTGTATATGAGTATTCATATCATTAGACTTTAAACTCTACACAGGTGTGTCTCATGAACTTTTTTTACTCACATATGGCTGGCTTTGGAATTTTAAAAGGCTTTTAATTGAGCACTAGCCCATTGCCATCAAGTCAATTCCAACTCAGAGTAACCCTAGTTAGGTTTTCTGATGGTCCAAAATATTTATGGAAGCAGAGAGATTCATCTTTTTTCCTCAAAGTGGCTGGTGGGTTTGATACTTGGAGTTAGCAGACCAATGGTTACTGTGCTTACAGCACTCTGAGGGCTCCTTAACTGAACATTACCAGGAGCATGTTTAAATATGAAGAATGGCCATATATCATTTATTAAACTTACAGTTTCCTAGGTCACTGTTTTCTACCACTGTCCACAAGAACTTTTGAGGTATACAAGACAAATGTAAATTATTATTATTATTATTATTATTTTAGGCATCACTGCCCTCTGATGGGAGTGTGAGGTCCAGTCTTGCTCTTGGAGAGCTGCTGCTGGATTTGAACCGCCAAGCCAGTGGGCTGCAGTCCTGCACTCAACCACTATGCCACTGGGGCTCAGCCCCAAATGTAAATTATTTATAAGTAGTTTATGTTGAGAATGCATTCACATGGCATTTATAAAAAATGTGAATGAAAAGTAAGTGAACTACCAAGTTAGTTTTCTGGCTCAAAGAATTAGAATCTTAACTGCGAGATGAGAAGTCAAATGAAAATGCTTTGGAGAACTGGTAGGCTGAAATTCTGAACCTGCAGCTGTGAGCTGAGTGTGTGTTAAGTAAGTGAGAGTGTGGAACATCTCAAGGATCTACAATCTAGAGAAGAACTGATGCATGTTCCACCCCAAACTGCCCAGGGTTTCATCCTGGTCACACCCATAAATAAAATATAACTAGCTATCTAGGGCCACTTGTTCTAGAGGAATTCAGATCCAGATCCACTTTTTCATTGAGTATAGCAGAAACATCGGTATGATAAACAGACACCTACTATTTTCCAGACTACACCTATTCTACATTGAAAAATACACTTATATGTGTATTTAGCATACTGAAGCTAAATAACTATAAACTGAAAGTGTGGAGACTCTAGTGGTTCTAGTGTGTTACAGTTTATTGGGTTTTCTTACAGTCCTTTTGCAAGCCACCTTTCCATCTGATCTTGGGATGGTAATATTCTTTCTCTCTCTCGCTCCATTTTTCTTTTGCCCTTCTTTTAGAAGTTGAACAGCTCAAGATGATATAGGAACTTCAACAGACTGTTTTCAGACACTTTTATGGAATCACTAGTGAAGACTCCCATCTAGCTTTCTTCCTTCCCTTTTTAGTCTCACATTTGACTTAGAGAGCCACAAGAGGGGTCCAGTGTAACTTAATGTCTACTCTGAGGCATTTGAAGAGGAGTCCCTAGTGACACTTACTTGAAGACAACAGGAGCAAATTGAGGTGGTTCTGGACACAAAGGAATAGGATTCGATGGCAGTTACATCATGCACTATCAACTTGAGGATTAAGAGTATAGGGAGTGGAGTTTAGCCTGTCAATCTGGTGCAGTTTGACAACCTCCATTAGAGGCTTGAGGGCAATACTGTTAAATAGCTCATGGGAGTCCAGGTTACATTCTTTTTCTGCTTCACATTCCTGTTGACAAGTCACATGGAACCACACTGATGGCAGACAGAGCCCTGGAGATGCTTCCACTACCATTGGATCCACAGGACTTTCTACCCACCGGCATGTGATCTTTCTGCATTCAGCATCATTGTATGTACTTTATGTGTCTGAAGAGGAATTCCTGGGCTAATATCAGACTTTTGGGATACTACTGACCTTATGGACTTGATCTGGACTGGGCTAGGATATTTCATTGATGCCTAACTACTTCTTGATATACAGTTCTCTCTTCCACACATATGAATGTCTCTGGATCTGTTTCTCTAGTCAACCCAGTCTAACACAAATGCATAACCACACTGGCATGTGCTCCAGAGAACATCTGATCTTGGGATGGTAATATTCCCAGGAAGGCCATGGTGAGGAAAGGATGATGGATGGAGGTGAGGTGGAGTGGGGGTAGTCACCATGGATATCTGGCTGTCTGTGTCAGTTCCCATAAACAAGTATCCCAGAGTGAGTGACTTAAGACAAAAATAAAAAAGCAATAACAACTATTGTTCACAGTTCTGAAGACTCGATGTCCAAATTCAGGTCAGAGGCCCATCCCTAGTTTCTCTCTCTGAAGGCTCTAGGGCAGTGGTTCTTGACCTGTGGGTCACTACTCCTTTGGGGGTGTTGAATGAGCCTTTTACAGGGGTCACATGAGGAACTGTATTAAAGGGTGACTGCATTAGGAAGGTGGAGAACCAGTGCTCTGAGCTTTGGATGGTCCTCTTCTGGTTTGGGGCAGCCTCGAGTCTTCCTTTGTTTGAAGCTTCAGCATCACTTGATTTCACAAGGTCTTCTCTGTGTCTCTTTTTTTGGGTAATAATACCAGCTATATGGGATTAAGATTCACCTGAGTCTCATACACCTTAACTGACAATATCTTTGAAGATCCCATTTCCAAATAATGTCTCATTCAGAGATTCTTTCAGTTAAGACTTCAATATCTTTTTCTTTTTCTTTCTTTTTTTTTTGGTGAAAGGGAGTGGGGGATAGGCAGGGCACAATTCAGTTCATCATGTTTGGGAAGAAGGATAAAGGCAGTGATGCTGTCCCACTGGGCGACTTTCAGATGTTGGAGTAGTGGTTGAGCTAGATAGCCTCCCAGAGCCTGTGCCTTGTGGCTAACAGAAGAAGAAGGATTCCGGTCACTTACACAAAGCAAAGGTCACCAAGCTGAGGATTATGTATGTGTATGTGTGTGTGTATGGGGGGTGTGTGTCTCTGTTGTGTAGAGTGCCTGTGTATCTGTGTGAGAGTATCTGGTGTTTGGTGCAAGTGTGTGAGGGAGTCTGTTGTGTGTGTCTGTGTGAGGGGGTCCATTAAGAGGTGCCAGTGTGTGTGGGTGAGCATCAGTCATGTGGTAGGAATAGGTATATGTGTGAGTGAGTGTCAACAAGGTGTTTGTCCAGTGCATGTTTGATGCATGTCCAGTGTGTGAGAGAGTCATGTGTGTGGTGTGAAAATGTGTATGGGCGAGAAGGTCTGTGCCTGGAAGGGTATTTACGTGGCTGTGTGCTGTGAGTCTGTGCATGTGTGAGGGAGTCTGTGGTGTGGTGTGAGCGTGCGTACGTGTGAAGGTGTGTGACAGAGTTGCCTTTTGTCAAGGCGCACTCCCCATTGCTCACTTTTCAAGTACGGCTCTATATTTAGGGTGACACTTATTTTTATAGTAGCAGCCCACTGTTTGTCGTTCTTGAGTAGGCATAAAATCTGCTAGTGTTTCTAAGGGATTCAGCGTGTCTTTGCTTCCGGAGTGGTAGTAGTTCGTGAAGCTCCAGGCGTGGGTCCTGGGCACCCGAGGGGAGGTCCTGGTAAGATCAGATCCCGTTCGAGCACCCCTTCTTGTTGAGCTGATTCCAAATGTATAGGATGGAGTAGAATTTCCCCATAGGGTTTCCCAGCAAGGAGATTGCCTGCCGCATCTTTCAATCATGAAGAACCTGCTTGAATGCGCAGAAACAAAATCGGAAGTGGGAGAGGGCTTTGGAAGAGCTGAGAACATACATACATGCATGATATCAAGTGAGAGAGGAAGAAAAATTCCCCAGACAGCTAAATATGCAGCCACTCTGTGTTAAATCCTTTCTCATCACACCTTTGCTTACTGACCTCTACTATACACACACGTCTTTCATTCATTACTAAAATATATTCATCAAGTCTGTCTGTACTGTACTATGTACTGGTGATGCAAATGATTGACTCACTCGCTACTCATCAAGAGATTGGAGAGGGGAAGGTGTTGAGGCCACACAGAGGAGCATCAGAAGAAAGATCTGTCAGTTTTCACCCCTCCCCCCAATTAATCATTGAAAGTCCTGCGACTTCAGTAGGAAGCCGTACTGTACAGTAGTTCTTTCAAATAAATGGTGTCACTCTCAGTCAGAATTGATTCCATGGCAGCTGATTTTGGTTGACTATATTCTAGGCATTGTTCAAAATATGCAGGGGTTGCCTATATTCCACATATTGTTCTAGATATGCAGGGGATGGAGTGGGGAACCAGACGGGCAAGTTGGAGGTTTTCAAAGCAGTGCACTGGGACAATAATTCCTGAAACCACTGAGCAATGCCAGAGAGGGCGTGCCATGCAGCAATAGATGCAACTCAATTAGCAATTATGCAACATGGACTCTGTCAGATATTGCTGTCTGTGCTCATTCATCTAGCTCTCCTGGTAGTGTTTTGATGCAAAACCTATTAAAAGCTCTATTTTATAGATGAGGAAACTGAGACTCAGGAGAAGAAGAAAGATGCACTAAGTCTCTCAAGGTCACCTTTGCTGGCAGGTGGTAAAATCTAAAAACAGTTGAACTGAAATCTTTTCAGCATTTCCTCCAGCCTTACCCCTCTTGGGGCTCCAGCACAGCTCGACAGTCAGTAAGTCATCAAAAAGTGTCGCTGAAAGCAGACACAATGCAGCCCTAGGACCACCACCATTCACTGCAGCCCTCTTCACAGTAGCCCAGAGTGGGAGTGTCACCAGCATCTGCTTAGACAAAATGTAGGGCTCATCTCTGAGGAGGCTTCCTAATGTTAGTGAAAGATCCATGGGCATTCAGAGGACCCCTTGTCAGCTCAGTACCTTGAGCATCCTTTCATGATTAATAAGGCTTCCATGGGCCAGTTTTCTGAAGTAGATTGCAGGCCTTTCTTCCTAGTCTCTAGGTCTGGAAGCTCCAGCACAACCTATTCACCTTGGGTGACCCTGCTGGTATTTGAAATCTCGGTGCACAGCTTCCAGCATCACAGCAACACACTCATTAGAAAGTAAAACGCACCAGGAATAAAGGCCTGGAGATCTACCCCCTCAAATACGAGCTCCTGAAACCCAGTGGGCACACACCTATCTGATTCTGCTGTGTGTTCGCTCATCAAGAGTCAGAATTGACTCAAAGGCAGTCCACACCAGGGAGGATGCTGAATTATAGCACTGGGATGAGGATTCAGTGTTGCCCCCCTTCCCAAACAAAGCCACTCTGCTCTGCCACTTCCCTTTGTCAGCCACAAACCTTTGCCCAGCAGGCAGGGAGCATGGTTTTGTCTGTATTACAGTGTCTCCTGCAGACATAGGCACTGTGTAATACATCTTTTTTATGGCAGCTATGATGGGAGTGATGATAGTATTGGAGTGAGGATGATGAAATGAGCCTTCCAAGAGAATTGGAACCAGGTCATCGGAGAAATGGATTGTTTTCGCCATGCTGCTGTCCACGGTGGTCCTCACCCTTCTGATGACAAGTACAGCATCCCAGCACTCCGGGGCAGACTTGGCCAGAGAGAACTGAGAAGGAAGCTGATTGCAAACTTGGTGCACAAGAGAGACTATGAAGACATCATTTCCTGACGGATGTGGGCTAAGAAAAGATGTATTTACTTGCAGTTTATTATGTTGAATGTGACAGGCATACATTTGTGCTTTTTATTGAATGATGACTTACCACATACAGGAATCGGAGCAATTTGTAATGCAGATTATGTTTCGAAACAAAACAAACAAAAAAAAGGGTGCAAATACACTGATGACTGTCACATGACTTGCGCTGCACTTGACAAGAAATGGCTGGAGAGTGGGCGGCACGGCAAACAGACCCTCGATCACAAATGCAATTCCCAAAGAAGAGGCTGCTGGGCAGCTTCCAACTCAGTCGGGCAGATTGAGACAGAAGAAATCCATGGCTAAGAAAAGCGAAGCCGTCCCAAAATAGCAGGAATTTGGAGTGGGATCATTTGAATCACTCCCATTAACTGGTGAGATGCCTCCAGACGAAACAAGACGAGTGGTAGCTTAAGCCAGCATGTGAGATGGAAGAGCACAGGTTGAATGTATGTAAGATTGCAAACATTGCACACGCAGCAGCCACATTTGCCGTCTAATGATCGGGGGTGGGGGTGGGGGCGAGGGAAAGGCGAGGGAGCCTCTGTTCCGCTGCGAAATGGAATTGAGGGAGGAGGACCTGGCTCATGGCTTATTTCCCCAGTAATGAGTTTGTGACCTCATCAGCTTCCAGGCACTGGGCCAAATCTTGACTTAGGATACATTTGTGCAATTCCTCGAGGTTGCAGATCTGGGTTTTCTACTTGAAGAGCATTTGTGAACTCATGGATGGGCAGGTTTGCGTCTCTTTTTTCCTGATAATCAACCCCCGGTTCATATTCCTTAAAATGGAGCTGCAAATGCCTTCCAAATGCCTTGCTGTTGGTGCTTTTCCATGTCATCAAATCCTCTGCCCTCTGGACAATGGGCTGAAGCCCTGCACAGGCCTTGCTGTTCTCCAGCCATGGTTACCTTTGCACCCCAGTCATAGTCACTGCTGTCCCTCTCTTTCATTCAGGTTTCCCCTTTTCAGTCTTCACTGACCCTCCATTGTCCCAAGCGTGGTGTATGAACAAACCCAAAATGTGTGTGGGAAACTGGAAAAAAAGATAACAGATGAACACCTCCTGATAACATGTTTGAAGTGCTCGAGGACAAATGGACCATCCACACTTCTAAGAAGTATTATGGCTGTCCTTCTTGCAAGAGAAGGATGTTTCCTCTTGTGACATGCACAGTGTTTCCAATATCATTTTCCAAGACCATCCTTTCAGGGCCCTACTCGTTTTCCTGTCTACTCATTGTCCGATTGCCGTATGCATGTGAGAGGGTTGAAAACACCCAGGCTCCATTCAGATGCACCTCAGTCCTCAAAGTGACATCTTTGATTTCTCACATCTTAAAAAAAAAATAAACCATTTTTATTGGGGGCTCATGCAAGTCTTATCATGATCAATACATATATCAATGGTATGCAGACCACATTTGCACACTTGTGGCCATTTTCATTCTCGAAACATCCCCTTCTACTTAGGCCCTAGATTTCAGCTCCCCATATTTACCCTTCTTCCCACTCCCCTTCCCTCATAAACCACCAACTTCCCTATTGTCTGTACCCCAGGGAGGAGGTCATATGAAGATCCCCCTTTCTACTCCACCTTCTCACCACCTTCCCGGCATCACCACCCTCACCACTGGTCCTGAAAGGACCATCCATCCTAAATTCCCCATGTTTCCAGCTCCAGTGTACCTCCCCTGGTCTAGTTGGATTTGTAAGGTAGAATTGGGATCATGATAGTGGGTGGGAGGAAACATTTAAGAACTAGAGGAAAGTTGTGTATTTTATTGTTGCTACACTGTACCCTGACTGGCTCGTCTCCTCCCTGCAACCCCTCTGTAAGGGGATGTCCCTTCACCTATTGATGGGCTCTGGGCCCCCCATCTGTACTCCCCTTCATTTACAGTGATATAATTTTTAGTTCTTTGATGCCTGATACCCGATCCCTTCGACATCTGATCGTCACACAGGCTGGTGTGCTCTGAGAAGTTTAATTTTCTTTGTGTTGAGATGTCATCCTGACTGCAGACTACAGCTTTTGATCCTCGTTCATCAGTGAGTGATGGATGAGTGTCACCAGTGTATCACTGAGATGGTTAGAAGGAGCCTTCTCTCAATTCTTTTTCATCTTCACAGGGTCCAGTATTTCAGATGATTTGCTCAGCATACAGACTGAATAAGGAGGGTGAAAGGATACAATCCGTGACTGCGAACGTCCAATGACACAATATCCCTTGGTTCTGTTCCAATGACTACCTCTTGGTCTATGTCCAGGTTCTGCTCTGGAAGTCCCGTTCTTCACAAGGTTATCCAAAGCTATTGTGATCCACATAATTGAATGCTTCTATTTGGTCAGCAAGACACAGGTAAATGTCATTCTGCTATTCTCTGTGTTAAGCCAGGAGCCATCTGATATCTCGGCTCCATATCTTTTTCTGAACTCCACCTTAATTCCTGGTGGTTTCCTGTCCACATATAATCATTTCTCCTCATCTTCAGCTTGTGATATTGTTGGGCAGTTTCAAACTTTCTGTTTATGAGAATTTGCACAGCTATGGGTTTCTTCTGCTAGGTTGGCCAGGCAGCTGACTTCCAAGTGTCTTGGCATACACAAGGGAGTGCTGCTAGCATATATCCATTTGTTGAAACATCTTGATTGATCAGTTCCTGGAATCTTGTTTTTCATTAATGCCATTTCAACCATGAAACCCTTAAGTATTTCAATTTGAGTTTTTTCTTTGCTTCTTTCACTTTGAGAAAGACTGGAAATATCCTTCTTTTTTGATTTTCTAATTCCAGGTCTTGGTACTTTTTATGATAATACTTTACCTTTGTCTTCTTGAGTTACCAGTTGAAATCTTCTGTTCAGGTCTTTTACTTCATTCTTCTCATCCATGTTATCTTCTCTGCACTCCAGAGGAAGTTTCAGAGTCTCTTCTGGCATCCATTTTGCTGCTTTCTTTCCTTTAAATGAGCTTTTGCTTTCTTCGTGTATGGTGCTCTTGATGTCATCCCACAAGTTGCGCAGTGATTAGCAGTGTCCAGAGCCTCAGTCCTATTCTTGAGATGTTCTTGAAATTCAGATGTAATATACTCATGTTTGCATTTTGGCTCTCAAGGACTTGGTTTAATTTTCTTCCACTTGAACTTGAACTTGATAGTCTGTTCCATAGCTGGTCCCTGGTTTTGTCTTTACTGATGATATTGAACCTGTCCATTGTCTTGTTAGATATGTGTAGTTCAATCTGATACCCGTGTATTCTCTCTGGCCAGGTTCATATGAATAGTCACTGTGGACATTGTTGGGAAAAAGGGTATTTTCAATGACTAGATTCCTAGTCTTGCAATATTGTATTTTTCAATCTCTGCTGTTAGTCTCTTGCCTGTGCTATGCTTTTCAATGATGTATCTTTCTTCTCTGTTTTCACTTTCATTAATCCTATCACCAGTAATGATCAATGCCTCATGGTTGCATGTTTGGTTGATTTAAGACAGTGGAAGAAATCTTCAATTTCTTGATAGAATAGTCGCTTTTATAGTTAAATCATTTCTACAAAGTGTAGTGAATATATCATCATAATCCATTCTAATTCTCCCCCTCCCACATTTGCTGTTTGCTTCCCAAATCTCCTCATCCTCCCTACCCCCACCCCTGCCTCATGTCCAATATACCATTGCATTAGTTATTGTCTCTATGCATCTGCTCCCCTGTGCTTCACAAACTGGGACACCCAATCGAAACAATAAAAATCAAAACAGCAAGAAGAAAATAATAATATAAAAATAAAATAAAGGCATAAGAAAGAAAAGACCATCATCTGTATTTAAAAAGCCAGAGAAGACATTTCTGTTATTGAGCAAGCAAGAAATACTTGAGCTTAAAGCAAATTCAGGTTGAGTCAGGGGAGGTCAACTGATGAAGTATGGTATGATAGCATGGTTTGATCAGCCATAATCAAGCTTACAGTTATCTCTAAGAGTAAACCTCTTTTGGTCTCTGTCCTGTGGCTACATGAGATCTTCTAGAAGCTTAATCTAACTAGATACTCTGAAGATAGATTTTGGTTTCTCACCATCCTCCATAGTCTTCAACAAATTGGATGTTTACAATTTAAGCTTTGCTACTTTTCCCTTCTTTGTGTTTGGATTTTGCTGTGGTCATCTCTGGATCACATAGGCTAGGGTGCTTCTGTATGGGTTTCATTGATAACACCCTTAGATGACTGCTTGTTTGAATATATACCTTTAATACCCTAGACATGATTCCTACTGATAGCAGGGCATCATCTGCTTTCTTCATGCTATAGCACCCATATCTCCACTGATCTCTTCATGGAGACAAGTATCGAGCTTGGCCGTGCTATAAGAACTCAAGCATCAAAGCCCTAAACATTACATCATTATAAATGAGGGGGAGTTCAGATGGGAGACCCAAAGCCCATCAATAAGTGAAGCGACATCCTCTTACATTGGGGCTGAAGCAAGAAGATCAGCCAGTCTAGGTACAGTGTAGTAGCAACAAAGTGTGCACATTTTCTCTGGTTCTCAAATGCTTCCTCCCACCGACTATCATTGCCCGAATTCTGCCAGACAGATTCGGCTAGACCAGGGGATGTACATTGGAGTCGGAATCGTGGGAATTTAGGATAGATGATCCCTTGAGACTAGTGGGGAGTGGTGACACTGGGAGGGTGGAGGGGTGGTGGAGTAGAAAGGGGGAACAAATTTCTGGGATCTACATGTGACCTCCTCTCTGGGGTGCGGACAACGGGGGGGGTGAGTGAAGTGACACATTGGACAGTGTATGATATGAAGAGGTAATAACAATTTGTAATTTATTGGGAGATCATGGGGGAGGAGAGAGGGGAAGGGGAAATATGGGGAGTTGGAATTTTAAAAAATAAAGAACTAGAGGAAAGAGGGAGAGGGGAACTTATGCAGGGGGG